>WBMW01005670.1:119273-154967 GCA_013396635.1 Penelope pileata | reverse complement strand
AAAAAAAAAAAAAAACACGTGCTTTACCTGTCCATATTTTGCAGCTAAATGCAGAGGTGTCCAGTACTGATTATCCACTGCATTGAGATCAGCCCCATGATCCAGTATCAGAGATGCAACATTCTTGTATCCATTTGCACAGGCCACGTGTAGCTGCAAGTTGGAAATATCTTTAGAGTTCTCAGAAAAACATATTAAGCATTACTGCATATCTTGGCTGCCTCACAGACCTAACTGGATAAATCACAATAACAATAAATACAAAATACATGTGAGAACAATATTCTAGAAAACCAGTGCATGCTCTTATTTAGCATTTATAAACAAAACCCAGCAACAACAACAAAAAAAGAATGTCAGCTTACAGACATCTATTTAAACAATTTAGTCTCACTAGATCATTTTCATACAACTGCAAGCAAATATCCCATATCCATTTCAAACATAATCACAGACTTCATGAGCCAAGCTATATTCACACACTGAAGCAGAGCTTGGCCTAAACCCAACTTTCTTCTGTGACAGTTCAGATATCCCAGATGTGAGCTGACACTGAAATGAATTCATTAACACAAAATCACTCAGAGTACATTGACTTTGCAGCACAAAATCAGTCACAAAAAGCACCTTCTTCAATGTACCACAGAGATGTGTGTTTCTCTTATTTGCATTGCTTCACTAGATGCTTCATTATTTTCAGTGGTATTGCTTCAATAGTTTTATTCAATTTTCTGTACCAGTAAACTTCATTTCAGAGTTACCACGGGACAGAGAGAGGGAGAAATACAGTAACAGAGAGATACAAACTCTGGTCAGAAGGAGCCTCTGGAGGTCTCATAGTGCACCGTTCTGTTAAAGCAGGGACAACCTCACAGGTGGCTGTGCTTGCTTGGGGCTCATTGTTCGGAGGAGCAAAGACAGAATGAGAGATGAGGTCCTGAGAAATGCAATGGCAAGTGAAAGAGGAAGCTCAAAAATATCTTTGTTAATGCATGATTTGAGAAATTGGATTCGCAGAGAAAGAGATGTTAGGGTAATACAGATTACTTACTCCAATAATAAAGTGAAAGAGGAAACATGATAAGGAATTCTGCATGAGGGGAAAATTGTCATTTGCACATTTTGGCGGAAGTTGCTTCCCTTCACAGCAGGGAGGTGGAAGTAGATGACCTTTAAGGTCCCTTCCAACCCTGTGGTGAAAACTCTGTTGAGGCAGATACTTCATGTGGCCAGAATGATTCAGCTTGCAGCTTAGTGCTGTTTATTTTCTCATGGCCCTCTACTAAGGTTTCAAACATTCCCTCCACTTCTGGGAACAAAGGGGACAAAATGTGCATTTGCAAGTTGGCAGTATGTAATTCCCCACCACAGTCAGAAAGAATCAATCCCAGTGAAGATCAGTGAGAACTGAGTTCAGCAAGATTGTAGTAATGGAGAGCTGAGATAAAAGGGGGTACAACTTATAAGCCAAAATAATGTAGCCAGACTACACGCCTTTTCCCCTCTTTGAAATACTGTTAGCCTAAGAGATTATTTTTCTGAGAATTTGAATGGATGGCTAATGGCAAGAAACTTCTTGCAATAAAACTCATACTAGAACTGTGTGGTTCCAAAGCCACTATAAGAACAAGAGACACCAAAACCTGTCCAGGATATTATTTACCACTATTTTTTTTTTTATTTCTGCAAAGGATGTATAAAGTTTTCTTTTTAAACATTTTTGATGCAGAAGGATGAAACACACTACAGCCCATCAGAAATATTCCCAAGAACAGGGGCAAAATGCCAATTCTGTACGCTAAAAATGTTATAATTTCAGTGTACAGAAACCTCAAAATTTTCCTATAGTTTGATATAGCTTCATCCTTCTGTTTTTAACAGAAGAAATCATATTTTCTATTCAAGCATCAATTTGACAAGTGCTATTTTAAAGCAGTTTAAAACCTCAGAGGACAAAGGAAATATTTTGTGACTGAAATCTTTCCAAAAAATTAGTACAGGAGAATTTATCAGAAAAAATAGTTTTCCCACATACTATTCTGTGTCTATTCTGCATATACACATATATATGTGCTGTGAATCCAAGGCAGTGTGTGGATATGTCATCATTTTTTCCTTGTGGATCCTGAATTACACATGGCCTTGGATGACGCATGAAGAAAAGACTGATTGTGACCTACAGAGAATAAATCCCTGAGGAAGAAGTAGGACTCAGTGCTATTCTTCTCTGAGCTTACCACTACAAACAAAGGAGTTTTTGTTTGTATCCACTGGTATACATGGGTTGTCCGGAGATACAGCAGTAGAACATCTAGTTGAGAAGTGAGCTGGACTAAACGTTTTTTCTCAACTTACTGCTCTCTGCTGAGGACTTAGAGCATCTATTCCATCCCTATGGTACTTAATCTGCTGCTTAGCAACTTGCAATGAAAATTAAGTAAGACTGCTTTTAGGATAGTCCTGTGCAATGGTGTTCTTCCAAACTGGCAATGAGTTGGATGCAGCTTGTGCAAGTTTATGTTCTTGGTATGTTCGATATAAAATAAAGAACATGCTGCTGACTGTGGCTTAAAATACACTTTCAGAAACAGGGAATATTCAGGGAATATAATATATATTCAACTCTCCACAGGAGTTAAAAATACAGAATTAAATACTAATGACTTAGCATTAACTCAGCACCATGCAATATAATTCAGCATAAATGCAGTGGTTCAGTAACGTGAAATTATTTTAGTATTAAAAATATTTAAAATCTGATTGAACATCTTACAGATGATGATGATCATTTACTGATTGAGAATGATGCTGAAGATTTGGTATGCCGGGAGAACATTTCACAGACATGCTATTTGGAAAAAAACATTACTTTTGAAATAATTCGATAGCTCAAGTATTAGTGATCCTGAAAACAAAACAAAACAAAAACAACAACCAGATATAAGATCTATTAGCAAAAAAAAAATGCACCATGAGAAACTATGATTAAAATTAAACAAGCAAATTTGGAAGTATATTTTTTCACTGATAAGCTGGAGGCTTTGCAATACTGATTCAAGTTGGGACAACTTCATGCAAAAGTGCTTTAGACTAGCTCAGCCAGAAGATAATGAGCACAGAACATTAACCACTCAGTGAAGCTTTAGGGCCTGTCTTACACAGAGAGTCAGGGATCATAAATATCCACTCTATTTCTAAAATACAGAGCACAATATTTTTCTTGCTCTTAATTGTGTTGTATATTCAGTGGCTAAGAGCAAGAAACTTGCCACTAACACAGACGCTGCACTAAGCTGGTTTCAAAATCTGTAATGAGCAGAGCACGGACATATATCTATTTTCAAAAGGCGAGATGAGAACCAACATCCTGCACTCCTTCATTTCCTTTCTTACAGAACAGCCTTGCATCTGCACTTGAGTGTTCACTATGATTCGATGATCTCCAGAGGTCCCTTCCAACCCCCGCAGTTCAGTGCTTACAGTTGAACACGTGTGTTCACAGGGCTGAAACTCTGACTACTATATACTCCTACTCACCAGGGTGACTCCTTCATCATTCTTCTGATTCACGCTTCCTCCACTTTGTATGAGCTGTCGGACATCTGTAAGCATAGTCATGGGTCGCTGTATCTTCATTTGGCGCAATAAGTTCAGCTCTACACCTGGAAAAATGAAAAGGATAAAACCTTCTGCTATTCCACTCATCAGTAAAGAGCACATATGATTTCAGTTTTGTTTCCTGGGTTTGTAAAAGCATAGTCAACATTTAATAAGATTTCAGTGTATGTTTACAGAACATGTCTACTTGCTTATATTTACCAACAGGCATATTCATATCCTTATTTATCTGTCACTACTTGGACGGTGTAAAGTCAGTCAGCAACATCAAAGAAATGGGCCAGATCCCCTATTGACTGGCAAGAGCAGTTGTAGGCAAAGCAGTTGGAATATCATTAAATCCGCTGAAACTGTGAAAAGTAAGAGAGCTGTGAGGAAAAAAAAAAAGGATTAAACACTTCAGAGGAGCCAGTCCAAGTCTTTAGGACTTATTTAATGAATATTATTTGGTGCAGCATTCTGTCACCTCTGTGTGGCATTACGCTACCCCAGACTAATCTCTCAAATCTGTCAGCTCAACTCTTTAAGATATTGTGAAGTGAAGCAAGTGGCATTAAAACTCAACAGTTTTTTTTTTTTTTTTTTTTGTCTAGGTTATTTTTAGCCAGGATTAGTTTTCCATCTGGGCCTGGACCATTGCAAGGCCCTGTTAAACCAAGTGAAAATGTGGTGTGGAGGCAGGAACAAATGGGAGGGGATGAAAGGAATGAAGAGTTGGGACTGCTCGAGTCAGCACTGCTATTGAAAGAAACACTTGTCAAAGTACAGCTTTGAAAGGAAGATAACCAAAAGAAAGCATGGCCACCAGTCTGAAAAGTTAAAATTAGAAACAGAATACAACGAAATTGCTAAGTAGTTAAATTAGCAACTGGCTGTGGCTTGATTGGAATATCTAAACAAAATTCAGGGCTTGGTTCTTCTGCTCATAACTTCCAATGGTCACTTAAATCCATAAATAGAAAATGTAATTTGAGTATGAAAACCTTTCCTCTCTGCCCTGGTCATGACATAACAAAAAACGTACGAATGAATGATTTCCTGGTTCTCTTCCACATTTGTCAGTGAACTGAGAAGTGACAAATAATAAATTAAATGAAATAATATGTATTTAACTTGCATATTTTCGCTTGAATTATTCATTTTACATTTTCTTTTCAACAATTTTTGCATTTTTTTAATATTACTAAAACAACTGAAGTATGTTTCAGGGTAAAAGTATATTTAAAGTCCCGTAGTTTACGACTACACTGGAACTCATATAAATGGATACAACATATGCAGTCCAACAAAGAAGGCCATTCATTTTTTTCCTCTGTTGTGCTATTCTACACACTGCTTTGCCTTCTGAACTTTATTTCCATAGAGCACTTCAAAGAGACTCAGCTCTGAGGTGGAGTGTTCAGAGTGCGAACACTGTCTCACTGGCCACATTCACTTATCTCACACTTTCACACCTGCCACCAAAATGATACTAAATGACACCAAACGTAAAACACAAATGTGAACCCAAGCTGGAGAAAATCAGACATTTTCCGTAACTGGACTAAAAGCTGTGTTCTTTAACATAAATGCAATTCAGACAAACATTTATTTGTACTGATAGCTTAAATTAGATATCCACTCCAAAGCAGAATGTGCTAACACACCACGTTGACCGACAGTTTATAGATTGGGAAACACCATGGATTTCATACAGGACATTCTGAGTACGTCCTAAGAATCAATGTATCCATTTTGTCAGAACTGAAGTTTTTATGTCCTCATTACATTTCACAGTAGTGACTTAAAGCTACCTGATGACATTCACAAATTACTGGTGTCATATCATAATTTTTTTGTCTTTTTCTCGCTAGCTCCTGCTTTTTGCAGCAGTAAATTGATAGTTTAACATGCTTGTCCTAGTGGCAGAACTCTCAAATAAATAAGTTTCAATTTCCAAAACACTAAGTACTGTCGGACTACACAAATTCAAAATTAATCATAATTTGTGGCAGTGACTTCTCCTGCTTAACACATTGTGTAGACTGAAAAGCTGAAATAAAACTTGCCTGGCCATGATTCTGGCTATTCCTGGCCATTTCCAATGTTGTCATGTAAAATATATTAAAAACGTGTATAGTTTTATACCTGATAAAGAAGGCCATTTGAATGACAGAACTAAAGTCAATATTTGTCTTCCTTTTCTGGTTCTCAATTACAGTGAGTTTATTTTTCAAGGAGAGAGGCAACAATCAACATACCAGCTCTTTGGCCTGTTCGCAACACCTCAAACACTCAAAAACGAAAACCGTGTTCACAGTTTACTGCTTAGAAATACCAATATCCGACATTCCCCAGATAAAAGACCAATAGTGAAACACAGTTACTATCATGTTGTGTGGCTACAGGTTGTACAGCTGCAGGTTGAGGGCAGAGGCCAACTGAGCCCACACAGCCCTTTCTAGTGACATACTGTGGACTTAGGTTCAGCATGGTCAGAAAATTACCATGTCATTGCATTTTTATATTAACAGTGAAATATTCATCCTTGCCTTGAAAAGTGCATTTGACAGCACCTTGGTGCACTCTATATCAGTCCCCCAAATAATCAAACATTTGAACATTTATCTTTGTTTATAGAGAAGGAGAAAACAAGAAAGGAGTTCAGCTGCATCCTTTGCTCTAGCATACATGTAATTATATACCCATCAGCTAAGAAAAGATACATAAACAACGCAACATAACAACAAAAGGCACAGTCTTTGTGAATCTCGTGATGACTTCACTACATTCACCAGTAGTTATACAAAGAAACAATACATATTTCATTAGGCAAACAGCAGTAAACTGCCTGACAAGTGAGCTACAACAGTGTTAAGTTCCACATTTTAGCAATGTCTGAAAGACTTCTGAAAACACTACGGAAACAAAAGAGATTCTCTTCCTCTGTGGAATAAAAAGATGGAAAAATAATAAATCATAGTCTCAGAATTGCAGAGTTTTGAATCCCAAGAACTCAGGAAATGTTGGACTTGGGAGTGAAGGCTTTTCCAGCATGGAGATGAGAATCAGCTTTCCCAGGTGTGACACAGACACAGAGATCTGGTCAGGTGCTGCCTTCCCTCAATCAACTCCGTAATTCTGCTGAGTCCTCTCTCCCTCCCCAGGGTGTGATAGTTTTTGTGAGTTTAGATGGAATAAAAAAAATGTTACTCATGCAGTTAACTCTCACAGTCTGAATCAAAGAATGACCTTCGTGTTGATTTTCAAAGGAAAAATATGGTTTAGATGTTCAGCTGAAATGGGACAACAGCCAGCATGAATAAACAGAGGAAGAAAACCAAATTGGCATGTAGTATGGGAACAGATTCACATTAAAAAGAATGGAAAGTCAAAAAGAAAGGCATAGGATAGAAAATAGGCACAAAATACCCTGTAAAATCACAACAAGGGCTACATGCTCTCAGACTCAGCAGGAGACTAGACAGAGAAGGAATACTTAAAGCAGCAGTCACCTTGCAGGGCAAAGCATTTGGTGGTGAGTATCAGCGCTGATGACAGGCAGGAGCATAACCTAAAAGCTACAAAATGTATCACTTCTCCATGTTTAAGAGAAACGTCTGACAAGCTATTTCATCTACTGCAGCCCTCTCACCCTCTCTGGCACATGGTTATAGAACTGACAACCAAAAGGAACATAAAAACCTCAGAAAGAAGGAGGGAAAGTAGCTTTCAGAAAGTTGCAGTAAACAAATACATGGCAAACAGAACTGAGAATTGCTATAAAAAATATTTTCCTCAGAAATGTCCAGCACATAGAAGTGTCTCCATCCGCCATGTGAACGCTCAGTTCTGTGACCAGTACAAGGCACTCTGCTCAAGGACACCCAGCAGCCACACTTTTTGTAATTGACTTACATGTCCCATCTCTAAAAGGCATAAAACTCTTTGGGAGAGGTTAATACCATCACATCTTGCAAACATAAATGTGCATTAACAACTTGAAACAGCTGTGACATGCCCATTCCTCCTCTTATTTCTCACACCCTGCCTCCATCTGCCCTTCCTGCACAGATTTGCAAATACAGCAAGGCTCCTTTCACCCAAGTAGTGAACCTGTCTGTACTCTTCTGTAATTTGGGGATATCAGGCCTCAGAAAGCCTATCTTTCTCCTGTGCAGAACAGTATAGAATAGATGTGGTCACAAACAAGCAATGAGGAAAAAAAAATATCACAGTACCACTCTTGATAGTCATTTTCATTCATGACATTATTCCTGTGTAGCTGTTACTTTATCCAGCTTTATTTGCAAAAGGTTTGAGAAGCACTTTACTGGCCACTTACTAGGCAGCTTTATGAAGAGCATCCATTTTGTAAAATTACACTGTTCAGCAGCTCCTGGGCACATCACTTAGTGTTATGTACAGCCTATTTTCAAAGTTCAGGATGTGAACAGAAACATTTCAGCAACAATTATTATGTGAGAAGGGAAGCTAACATTTTCAGCATGCAAAGAATGTACACTTGCAAAGAAGAATTGTATACTGAGGGTATAGCTCTAATTCACTGCAGAAGTACTGACTGATGGCTGTCAATGGGTTACAGGTGTTTGCTTTTAAAGCTTTCATTATATATGCTGTCAAAGAAAGTGAAGGATGCTTAGTTTATTTCCTTCTACTCTGAAAATGCTACCAGAAGTGAAATTCCTGTTTTCTCCTCATGCAGACACCAGAGTGACAATTCTCCCACTCTAGTGAAACATGTTTTTTCCCACTCTCTTCTAAAACAAAGATGTTGATGACTCTTCTAATCAAAACCAGTTACATGGACTCAGTCTCTTCTTAATTTATATGATAACAAAAATAATTGTTGTAATTCTTTTTAACAGCCTGGCACAATCTCAAGGCTTAATACCAAAGTATTCATCTGTGGATATGTCTTGCATGTTAATGATTTTATTTGTAATGTTAATAGTAGAATGCAGAAGCAAAAGTGTATCATGGTCTCTGGCTGCTTACGGTAAGTAGACTGTCTGCAATGAGTTCATCATGTATGGTACTTCTACACTCAGTGTTTCTCTGAAAGTTCTTAGTTTTATGCTTGGATGTGTTTGTGACAGAGCTGCAAGACAAGGCTACTCAACAAGTGCCAGGGAGCCAGGAGGTAAGGGGGAAAAAGAGCAGTGCTCTCACTGACCCTGTGGGCACAGCCCAACAGAACCCACACAAGAAATTTAGGCATATCTGGTAATGTAATCAGGGCCAACCAACAGTCCTGTGATTGCCAGAAAAACCCATAGCAACAGATCAGGACAAGTCTGAAGCCAGGAAGCCAAGTTAGTGGGTCAGGGTCCTAGCTCAGGCAAGGACCAAGGACAGGGGCCTGATCTCCTAAGCCAATGGATGGGTAAAAGACTAGGACAAAGCTTCTCCCAGCTCTGCCCCACAACTTGGCTGTTTTCTCAACTATTTCCATCTTCCATGGCTCTACCACATCATAACTGGCCTTGAGCACAGGCAGAAAGACCCCTGTGGTACAGGGAATTGGTTGCAGGACTAGGGACACTGACAACTTTTTTCTAACTTGCTAAAGGTTATAGATTTAGAAATTCTATAAACATCAGTAATCTATTTCTGATGGCAACAGAATTATATCGCTCATCATGGGCTCTTCAAAAGGATACTAAAAGGGTATCCCTCATTTCTGATGTTCTTCATAACATTTTTCAAATTTTTGGAAAGTTTAAAAGTCAAGGAGATGCATGTTTTCCTTCTAGTGTCGCTTACAAAGCAGATCACAATCTACAGACTATAACTTGAAATGTTAATTCAAGTGCCAAAAGTCTGCACAGTGAGTTTAAAGGCTCTCACTTTGATAAAAACACATGGGCAACAAAATATTTCCATATGTTGGATAGTTTTTTGCTTTAATTCACTACATATTTGCAATCTGGAAGCACATAAGTAGTAAGGGGATTCTAAGACTTGAAAGTCAGTTCCTGAAAAGATAAAAAATATAAAAATTAAGGTGCCCTATTAAAACATATTAGAAAACACGAAAGTCAAAGGAAGACAGATAAACACTCTAAAACACAGCATTTTCGATGTGTCACATTTTCTTTATTTTTAGGAACTGAAGGGACCTACTGAAATGTGATGCTTGGTCCCCTTGGTTCTCACAGGCAACACTGTCACCTAAACCCTATCATAATTTAATCCATCTCCACACAGAAAATAGTTTATTTGTGTGTGATAATCCTATGGGTAGGTGATTTCCAGTCACCAAGGATCAGAGCAAAAAGCTCTGAACTACCCTGAGGTTGTTTAGTGTTGGTTGCCTGCTTTTTTTCTATCAACCTTCTGCATCAACATTATTAGCAGAAAATTTACAAGCAGACATCAAGACCACTTTGCACATAGTTCCAAAATTAAATATATATATCAGGGGATTTAATTCTAGTTTAAGTTCACTGATCTTTAGTGCTAACAATCTGTATATGCTAACATTTTAACATTTACATTACATTTCATTGTAATATGTTACCAGTAATTCCTTAATGTCTTTGAAAATCATTTCATTGCTGCAATTATTAAAGTCTAGATAATTTAATGAAATGGTATTGATCTGTAGCATTGGCTTTTCTTGAGTGCATTGAAGAAACAGTACATATTTTTTTCCGTTGTTGGATTACTAGATCTTTTTATTTCTATAGCACAACCTCAATGTTTGAATACCTTAATGTATTTGCCTTAACTTTTTTTTTAAATTACTAGTAATCAAAACTGATGAAAAATATACATATCTGGGATTTTCATATCACTCTTGTTCTCATAAAAAATGCCAGTGCTGAGGAACGCGTGACCAGATGTATTTGGTGTAGGTGTCAGTGTTTTCACAGAACAATGGCATCACAGAATATCCCAAGTTGGAAGGAGCCCAGAAGGATCACTGAGTTCAGCTCCTAGTTTTGGTAGCACAGGGGCTTGAAGGGGTGGCCTCTGTATGAGGAGGCAAGAGGCTGCTTCGTGCTGAACGCAGCCTGTTCCTGGTGGCTCCAACAGGCCCACCATAGCCACAGCTGAGCCCACTGCTAAGATGTGTAGCGCAGTTAAACCAATCCAAGTTAACATTAGACTACATAGTTCGGATGCTATCAGTCATGTGGATGTGTGGAAGGGATTTATTTAAGAAAGCTGTCTGGGAAGCCAAACAAATATTTAAGCAGCTGGCCACTCTTGACTTTAGGTCTGCAGGGCTACAGGTTTAAAGGTGGCTTGTTGAGGCCTGTAGAAAGTAAGACTAAGGTGCTTTTATATTTCCAGAAATTAAAAGGAGGAGTTCACAACCTCTCAATATATACCTGAGACACCAAAGAATAAGAGTGCTTATCAAATAATCATACATTGAAAACCAAACACAGAAACACATAGATAGAAATGTCACATTTGCTATCTTCACTGAGACACTTAACTGACATTTTAATGACACTCCACAAACCACACAGATATTAAGAAAGATAACTTAAATTCTACTTTGCTAATAAGGAGGAGGATAAAAGAGGTTCCAAGGTTTCCTCTTAAACCAACTTCAAAAACAGAGGAAGGAAGTAATGGTTTATCTCATATAAGCATAATCAGCAATCGGAAGCTGTAAACTACCACAGTGATGCAATCTGTAAGAAATTATAAGCACACAAGACTCCTCAGAACTTTAATGTCCCCAACTAACAAAGTTTTCTGTAGCATCAAAACTGATTGTTCCAATCTTACTTTGTTTCATAAAAGTTAATTGATAGCTTCTTGCCTTCTTGTTAGCTGAGCCATAAGGCATGTGATTTTATTTTTCTCTGTGAACTCTGCAATAGGAGGCAATGATTAGAGTACAGCCGATCGCTTCCTAATACTGTAAACCAGTCTGCACTAGTGAAAGGAAAATATTAAAGAAAACCTGGAATGTAGGAGAAATACAGAAATATAGAGAATAGGGAAATGTGTCCTACACATTGTATTTACAGGGTGAGACTATACACAGCTGTTTCACAACACTACAGGCTGAAGACACCATTTACTCTGGGATCAGCCAATGCTTCTGTGCAACAAGGTTTTTGGCCATTACATTCTCTGTGTGCAAGTATGCATGTGCAGGTGCGCACAAGGATTATTGCTATCACAAAAGAACCGGGTGATTCAAAGTACTTCATAATTATCCTGAAAGCTTTATCTCCTTCAATGATTCCCCTATCAACTATTATGTTTTTTAACTACAGTAGATTATTCAAATACTTCAGACGATACTAATTACATTCTAACAATTTAAGTGCAAAATAAAGGTAGCTTGCGCTGCATAACAAAAGAAAAGTAACAGACCTAGTGATATTGATAGACATTTTGTCAGCAGTCATCAAAAGGTCAGGATTTCACACTGTACTGCAGTTAAGGGATAGGATTGATCTGCCCTAACCTTGTAAAGCTAAGAGTGATGAACTATCACTTTTTCACCAAAGTTCCTGATTACAGCCAGCAGAAAGAAACAGTGCTGGACATCAGTTCTCCTCAGCTAACCTGGTTAGAAAGAGCTGAAGTGAAACATGCAATTCCCGTTTCTCTCCACTGACCAAATCAAAAGGTCTGGATGATTAGCTTATTTTTATAGCTATCTACAGTTAATAGATGTAGATCTCACTTTCAAAATGTTTAGTTTTTGTTCCTATAAAAACTTTCCATGTTCATAGAATCATTGTTTTAACGAGAAACAATCTCTTCTATCTACTGAAAAAGAGACAACACTAGTAACATTAGAGTCGTAAAACTCCACTGTTCCATACAAATTCTTTCAAACACGACACTTCACAAAGGAACTAGCAAATCTATTTTTTAATCTATTTTTAAATCTTTTTTCTCACATCTCTTTTTTTTAACCTGTTTTTAAATCTGCAACCAAACCAAAAAGAGGCAAACCAAAGAAAGAGAAAGCATTTTCTGATGGATCCATGCTAATAACTATGACAGTATCTTGTACACTGCATGCTAAACACCACATCAGCCAAAGTATCTGGAGTACTTCAGACTCCAAATATCTTCATTTTTCAATGCAATAAGATTGTTAGTGCTAGCACCTGACTTGCCATTAAAAAGTGCTTCTTAAAACACAAAAAACAGAGTGCATGAACTGTTAAGACACTGCCAGGCACCAAGGAAGCAAAATTATGATGCACCTGTGTAACATACCAGTGTTCAGTCGTGTTCTATACTGAGTGTAGGACCTGACAATAAGTATGACTTCCTTGCCAGTTTTAACTTTTCTTTTAAGCATTCATTAACAGGATATATTTTAACTTAGTTTATGTTAAAATAGATTTCTTATATGCAGACAATCTTAAATCATACGTTTTTATATTGTTGTTCTTTGATATTTCTGCTCAATACATTTCCTTCCGTTTTATGAGGAAAAAACAGTACTGTAAATTTCACTTCAGATACCATATCTAAATTTGGAACTGATGAAAAACATAACCTTTTTCCAATACAGTTGCTGTCATCCATAACATATGTCCTGGTTTGACCTAGCAGACAGCTAAGTCCCCCACAGTTGTTCGCTCACCCTCCCCCCTCCCAAGTGGGATGGGGGAGAGAATTAAGGAATAAGTACGGCAGAACTCGTGGGTTGAGATAAAAGCTATTTACTAAGACAGCAGAGAGAATAAAAGAAATACCAGTACATATATATATATAAGATAAGAAACAAGAAATAATACCCAAAGCAAGGGACCAACAACCGATACCCAACCGGCCAGCAGCCCCTCCCTCCGAGCAAGAGAATGATTTCCCTTCCGTAAAAATCACATGATGTGATGTGGTATGGAATAGCTCTTTGGTCAGTTTGGGTTAGCTGCCCTAGTCCTGTCCCCTCCCAATTCACAGCTCCTAACAATTCACAGCCTTCTAACTGCTTCACTGAGGAACAAAATGTGTCCTTGGCTGTGTTCAACACTGCCAGGTGTTATCAGTTGTTTCTCTTCTGGGAACAAAAACACAGCTTCATACCAGACACTGTGAGAGAAGTAACTTCTGTTAGAAACTAAGACAACATATTAAGCATATTATATAATAAAAATCTAGCTACAATATTTTCTCAGTACAAAACTAAACCAACACTAAAATTTTGAAATGAGTTACGAATTTTCGTATATATTTCCATTCAGAAAATTTGCAGAGATTTATGTTTAAGTCTGTCACTGGAAAAAATTTACTCTGGGGGTATACTTAACTCACTTCTGAAATGAAACAAAATGTGAAACCTGCTCTTCACACCATTCAATTAGTTGCTTTAAAGACTTCTGCATTACTGTAGTTTTTCTGCTTTAAATTTACATTGTAGCACCTCCATATGAATGGGAAAAGGGAGGTCTGACAATGACCACTGTCACTAACCTATGCTAGTTGTTCCAATCTGAACATACTGAAAACTTTTTTATCGCTAAATCATCTTCCTTCCCTTCATCTCCAAACTAATATAGTTCCAGTGGCTTCAGCAACAACTTATTTCAAATCAATATCCATACTTTTCAACTTGATGTCATGTTCAATAAAAACATTCCAAAATCTGAAGATCTGACTTACCATTATCTTCCAAGTACATCAGAAGGATGCTGCTGGATTCGGTCCCTTCTATGGCATAATCAAATGCTATGTTTCCATTAACATCTTGCAGCAGCACATTTGCTCCCGCCTACATGCAAGAATGAAAAATATTTTATGAGTTCGCAATGAAATCTCAGAAGATTGCTCTTACATATCCGGACCAGCTAACTTTCCCATTCAAAAACATTTCAAAGCTGGGGTTTCTAGTAGGCTGATTGTAACCTGGAACATTAAAAATAAATAAATAAAAAATAAAGGACTTCGAATGTCAGAAAAGGCCACTTTGTCAGGGACAGCTGATGCTGTTGCCACTCTAGCTGTCCAGCTGGTCTTTACTGCACAGATGTCTGAGCTCCTTGTCAGTGAGTTCTGGAACCACCACAGTTTGCAGCACAGCATTTTAAAGTAAAGTATGCTGTCAACAATTACAGTCTGCCCTAAAACACTACATAGTAAACAGCAGTGGTTTAAAAGCTGACTGACAAGCAGCGCAGACACCCATGCAGTAGGGATGGGTAGACAGCTGGTAGGGGTAACCTTGTCAGCCAGCCCAACCTCTTATGGCCTCATCCATCAATCCAGCCTCAAAGAGAATCATCCATTGCTAAATAAAATTGCCATTTGTCATCAACTGGAGACAATGAAAGTAAGCTTGATAATTTTAATTGTAGTCCCTAAAGGAGTCAGGCTGACATTTCTGTAAGTTTCATCCAATATTCAATATAAAGACAGTCTAGTGAAGGGAGCCATAAGGAGGGAAAGAGGAGGGGATGGGAATAGATGCATGAGAAGATTGAAGGGACACCACCAGAACAATAAGAAAACTTGTATTTTCTATATTAAATATTGTTAGTGTTAGAATTTGCAGTATGAAGGGCATTTAAAAAAAAGAGAGAGAGAGAGAGAGAGCTCTCTTCATATCCTTTAAAATATTATAAGTGTCTGGTGGATATAAAAGTTTACACTACAGTGAAATGTCATGTATCTTCTTTAAGAGGTCATAACGTTAATTCATGTCTATTGTTCTCTCTATGACTTTTAACTGAAAGGAATTACGAAATAAGAGTGACCTTTGGTAATCCTAATTACTTTTCTTACAAGCTTGTATGATAAAAGTTTAGCTAATAAAAATGAGAGGTACTAAGGACAGCTTTTCTTAAAACCTCAGTGGCAGAGGTCAACTGTAATAAGGAATTATTAATAGAAGGTATGACTGCTTCTTTTGGGAGCTTACATTCAAAGGACCATACCAAAGAAAAAATTTCAATGGGGTCAGCTCCTGTCTCAGAGTGAAATATGCTACCAAAAACTAGCAAATCCATGTGGATTTCATGTCATCAAACTTAAGGTGTTTAAAGCGGACTGCTGATCTGAGCAAATATGCTGAGTTCCCTTTGTAGTGAAGAGGGGACAGGCAGGCATCAAAGAATGACTCACTGCAGCTATCTCAACAGTCCTCTCAAATACCTGAGACACCCTACACAAAGATATCCTATCTGCCAAACTAACCTATTCTGCTAAAAAGTATGTTATTCTCTTTTAGTCTTGCTGCACTGACTGTAAGGGGAACCTAGACAGTAAATTTAGATTAGATGCATATCTGCTAGTCAGCTAAATGAGATTAGACAAGAGGAGATGACTCTCATGCTTAGTGAAAAGGAACAGAAGAAGACTTATATGGAAGGAAATTTACAAGGTGTATATGTTACATTCACTCTAGTGTTATAAAAACAAGTTTCTACTTCACCGTTCTGCTAGACAAAGTTAGAGATAATCAAAAAGTAGATGAAGGATGGATTTGAAGATAACTGCTTTGCTGAATGGCATAATAGCTACTTACTGCATTATTCCACTACTGAGCAGCATAATTTTTTGTTTTGCCTTCCGATCCTAAGAGTCTGCTGATAATAGTACAGCCAATGAAGAAACACATTTGTGTATCTAGTTGACCTACCCGCACAGTGAAAACGCACAAACTCTTGAAGGTACTTATACTTCCTTGCATGTAAATAACCTCCAAGCAGTGACAGAAGTAGTTCAGGAGGATAATAATAAAATAAATTTATATACATTTTTTTACCTCTTGAGCTAAGGAAACAAAAGATATTAAATTCAGGAAAAGTAGTGTATTTCACTTGACCAGCAACACACTTTTCATTGGAACAGGCCATGTAGCCAGGTTCCAACCCACCTCATCACTTGCTTCCCTAACTCCGGCTAACACCTTGTCTATGAGGATGCCATGGGGAGCAGTGTCAAAAGCCCCAGGAAAGTAGAGATAAACAACATCGACTGAAGCTAGTTGTCTCATGGGAAGAGGCTGTTTGACTCATGTGACATCAGCAAATCTAATTTTAACAATTCTGCTGAATGTTATGAGAATAGTCACGAATACTGCTATTTTCAAAATCTGTCACTGACCAGTAAAGAAGTTTTCAGTCAGGGAATTTTACTGAACTCTACTTATGGGTATCCACTTCTTCAATCTTTCCCTCCTGCCCCTCGTGCCTCAATGTTATTCCTGCTCCTCCCTTGCTCTGCTCAGTCATCTCTCCTGCCCTGGTAACATCTCTCGTGTCCTCTTGGGCTTCCTCTAGCCATTACCAGCCTTTCTTAAGAGAAATTTTCACAGAGAAGACATAAGCTCGCCTGAATGGTTCAGTTTCAGTACAGAGTGGGTAGGTTTTGCATGTGGCAGAGCCAGCAGGAATCAGTTGTGCTCGGCATGGGGAGCCATGGCCTTCTTCCCCTCAGGCTGCCCTGCAGAGCTGCTGGCAGCCTGCCCACCAGCAAACTCCATTATGCTTTACAAAGAAAGCAGACTTGGGTATAGCTTATGAAAAAAGATCGTCTTTTTGTCTTGTGAGAGCAACTATCTGAATTAGAAGTGTGTATTTAAGGATTTCAGTACACACAGAAGGTGGTGCTGGAAATTTCTGTTAAGCTCAATTTCCTTGGTGCACTCCCAAAAATAGTTCTTAATTCCATTTCTGTGCTTAGCTATGCTTTCAAAGAAAGCCTGAACCAAAATAATTCACCTTTGTGAAAACCATCTAAAAGAAGAGATAAAGAGAAAAGAATTCTCAGGGCAGCTCACCACTTTTTCTGTCTATATGAAAAAAAAAAAAAAGCTGCAAAAAGGTAAATAGATAAAAATTGTTTCCTTCTGATAGGGTTTTATCTTTCCTGCATTTTCCTCTCTTTCATGTCAGGCCATGGAAGACAGAGTCCTCCCTGTAACTACTTTAAAGTAACTTGCTCATGAGGAGTTTTTATCAAGGTATTCTCATTATTGAACTTTTTATATTCTGAACCAGATTTTGCCATGCCTACAGTTGAAACAGAAGCTTACATGGGTAAATGATAGTGATCAAGGCAGAATAAATGAAAGAGAGGGAAACTAAAAAGCAGCGGTCTCAAGAAAAAGTACAGGCAGAGCATGATAAAGATATGGAACATGTTACAGATAACAGACGCTACAAGTATAGTACATTTAGTCCAAACTGAGATGGTCAAAATTGTGCTGAAGTATTTGAACGTTGGTCTTACATATATGGCCTTGTAAGTCAGACAATAAGGAACTCAGATATAATTAGGGATGCAAACTCTCTGCATATAGTCCTACATTGTTCTTAGGATTCTGTTTATGGTTCTTGAAGGACCTATGGATAGTAGTTTCCCCAGTCTATTGATATTAGAGTTTCCAAATTTATATGCACACTTGGTTTAATACAAAATGTCATTCCTTTTTTTTCCATTTAAATTCAAATATTTTATCTACCAGATTCTGCATGTAGTGCTCAGCGTATCTGAGAAGTTACTAGCTTACCCATTCTCAACATATCCTCATCTTCCAATAATTTCTCAAAAAGAAGATGAATGTCCCAAAAAACTTTATCCAATATATCCCATAAGTTATAAAATATTTTGGGGAAAAATATTTGTCGGCAATAATAAATTGCTTCATTTTAGCAAGACTTTAGAAGGAGTACATTGTTAAAAAATGCTCCTGAAGAAACCTAACTCGATAAACCTAACTCAATACACAGAATGCAAAATGCATGTGAAGTGCATGTACTGTCCATGGAACAACATCCTGATGCAGAAAGACCATGTGAGACTGAACGTTGGTAAACAATAATAATGCAGTAGATGCTGCCAGATTTGTACAGTATCCCTCTATGACCACAAATCAGAGCCTGCTGCCAGCAAGAAAATACCTTAGGCTAGTGAAAAGAGATGAGATTTCTCTTCTGGTTCCAGAAACGATGGTTCAAAAGACTTCAGTTTATCAGAGGACTAATTTAACTTACATTATTTAACCCTGTTTTAATTTCTGCCTTACTTTTTTTGGTAGAACCTATTGTAAGTTTTCATTTCTGACAGACTTGATAGAATTAATAGATGATAGATGACAAAGGGCGTGGAGCATCTTCCCTATGAGGAAAGGCTCAGTAATCTGGGTCTGTTCAGCCTTGAGAAAAGAAGGCTGAGAGGAGATTCGATCAATGTGTACNCTGTCTGGACACCTGCTGTGTGACCTGCACTAGGAAACCTGCTGTGGCAGGGGGGTTGGATTTGATGATCTCTAGAGGCCCCTTCCAACCCCTAAAATTCTGTGTGATTCTGTAATTGCTTATTTCCACATGCATGCAAAAATGGGTGACCCTAAAGACTAGATACAGAGCTCAAGAGCAATGCAGCTTGAGGTAGGTCAGATAGAAACAAGCTCCACAGTACAAATCTGTGCACACACCCCTAGTTTTGCCAACTTAAATAATTTTGAGACAAATTCCCACTCAGTTAAAAAGAGATGAACAATTTCATATTCACTGGCTAAAACTGTAGAGTAAATCATACAATGTACATTCCCATTCTAATTTATCCCAAGATCACATCTTCATATAGCTAAACTTCTAGATAATTTATAATTGTACAGTAAAGAACAACACTTTGCACACAAGGCTGTAGAGGAGTTGAACTCTTCCCTACCAAACAATGTTCCAGAAGTGAACCAAACAGCTTCTGAAGACCAAGCATTATCAGACTTTTTGATTTGCAAGAACTTACAAAATATAGTACCTTCATCACATAAGCACTTGTGGAATGACTATAAGCATAGTCAGAGTACTCTACAGAGCACTGTCCCTTTACAAGCTACACTTTGCC
Organism: Penelope pileata; assembly: GCA_013396635.1. Lineage (NCBI taxonomy): Eukaryota > Metazoa > Chordata > Aves > Galliformes > Cracidae > Penelope > Penelope pileata. Next base: position 135,560 of record WBMW01005670.1, on the reverse strand, counting down.
ACTTGGATCAAGGGCAAAAGGATAAATACAGCCACAAACTCTTAAAATTATTTTTCTGTAGCTATATCCCAGTGGATCAATCTCCAGATTCCTACTAGTAAAATAAGAGTTGAGTTCAGTCCATATTCTACATTTGGGAATCTTAATCACTACTTTTTTATATTTTTTTAATGAATAACTGAAATCTATAAATCAATCTAGCATGCATAGAGGCAAACCTCTAATTCAATGTTTGATTTAGTGTCAGTCTCAGAACGTTTTTCTTCAGTGCAATAGATACAGACTTATTAGTGCTACTTACTAGATGGCTAATAATTCTTGCTACATTTTCTTATTCCCAATATTTCCTACACATCTAACCATGATTCCCAAATAAGAAATATATCTACCTCCCATTAGTTACCAAACAGAACAGGGACACAGAAATTCCCATTCTAAAAAATGTGTCCTTAACATATTTTAAAAGAGTACTTTCTGCCACTCCGAATTCCACATCATTTTGTATATCAGCAGCCTAACACCATCAGGAAAGGTAAAATTCACATTCTCTCAACACTGTAAGAAAAAAATTAAAGGCTCTTTTTTGGGGAAAAGGGGCTCTGAGTTTAGACATCCTCCAGTCACCTCCAACCATCTCCTACATTCTGGCTTTGAATTCTAGCCACTAGGTTTTATGTCCAGAAACATAATACTACCACAGCTGTTTGGATTAAAATGTAATCTGATTTAGGCATTCTTAGAGGATACCTTACTTACTGAGGTTCACTAAGGACTTTGGAAATATTTGAGCTTTACTTCACCTAGCTGCAGAACTTGTAGGTAGTCCGTCTTGCTTACCTTCCAAGCTGTGACGCTAATGCATTCAGGGAGCATCGTGCTGACAGGTGTTAGCTGGTTGAAAAAGCATTTATGAGTTACTTCCATTTTACCTGGAAGCCAGATAGTATCCAGAAAGTAAGAATATGATCTACTGAAATTCAAGCTGAACATGTTGTATTCTGTTGTAGGCTTTAAACTATTCTTTCAAAATTGTGTTCTATGTAGGTCACTAAGTATTAAAAATAACTAAATAATTTATGTTAAATTGTATAGGAGTAGATCACAGGTATGCCATAAAACATGAAAAATTTATTTACGATGAGTGTGATCAAACACTGGAAAAGTCTTCTGAGGGAGGTGGCTGATGCCCCATGCCCGTCAGTGTTCAAGAGGCATCTGGACAATGCCTTCAACAACATGCTGTAACTTCTGGTTAGCCCTGAAGCGGTCAGGTGGTTGGACTTGATGATTTTTGAAGGTCTCTTACTATTGAACTGCTCTATTGTAAAATACTTGTAGTATGTACAGTCATTACCCAGTCACTGCCTCTTTTTCCTAGGACTACCAACATTGGCTTCATGAGGCTATATAGAGGCAAGTCTAATTAAAATACAGCCAGAGGAATATGTGTGGATATAAAACAGAAAGAAAGGAAAAACAGGTATGAATGAGACAGAGGCAGAAACAAACACTGCGTTATGGGTCAGTAGCAATGAATCTAACTTCCCACAAATTCAAGATATTAAGCCGCACAGGAACAGTTCTCAAGACAGGGATCAAAAAAAATCAAAGACTTCACATTAGCAAACCACAGACAATGAAATAAAAGATTAAATGAGATTAAGCAGCTGCTCTCAGTTCAAAAGCATGTTTTATTTCCTACTCATTTCAAGAACAGACATTCCGTAGGCAGGAAATTATTTCACAGAAATAACAATTTAGGTACTAGAATAGCTGGGTAAAAAAAAAAAAGAAAGAAAGAAACAAAACCAAAAACAAACAAACAGAAAAAAACAACAACAAGGTTTCAGCAATTACAACTACAGATCCTCTGTTGACAGTTCCCCTACCCACTTCCTGTTGTAATCCAGGTTTACCTAGTTACTAAAAATCAAATTGACAGACACAACAGCAGTTACCACTTTTGCTTTTTCTCTTTTTGGGTATAGAACAGGATAGAAACTATTTCATTGAATCTAGATACTGTCTCTCAGAATGTTGATTGGCATCTTAACACTTTCATTTTAACTTCTTCCACATAAATCTTTAAGAAATCCCTTCCTCTTGACACTGCAGATTGTTAAGTAATCGGGGATATAGTTAATCAATTTCTAACAATTTCAGAGTAAAATATGGATTCCTGTGCCAGAACAAAAGGTAAAAAGCAGCCCATGAAAAGCCAGCCACCTTCCTTTGAGCAGATTTAGGACTAGGAGACTACCACACAGCTTAACATTTCTAATATTTTACTTTTTGTCCTTCTCTTTCTGGACTTCACAGAGTCCAATTGGCACACAGTCCAATGGCCACAGGGCTGCTCTAGCTTCTAATTTGGCTTTAACGATCCCCCAAGTAGCCTGAGGAAACGAACAAACAAACAAAAGAAAGACATTGTCTCTTTACAGAAGACAGGAGTGGGACTGATAGATCATTCCTGAAATAGTCATATCTTCTATTCAGCTAATCCTCACAGGCTCTTTTGTTTTACGTATCTCAATGAAAAACAAAGGAATTAAAATTTCAGCTGTCCAACAGCAACATTTCACAAGCCTGCCCTTTGCCCCTTTTAGGGCAGTTGCCATCTCTGCAGCCTGAAGGAACATACATGATATTTGATTAAATGGTTATTTCAGTAAGCTAAGACTGATGACTGGACCTTCAAAGTATTCTGTTTTACAAATAATAAACTATAACTTCTGTCAGGCCATTAAGTTACTTGCAGGTAGTTAAGCCACATCTAAACACCACCACACCCTGACTGTAATAGATACCAGACGCGGGCATATGTTTTCCTCTATAAACTCTGATTTATTGAAAACCAAACTTTTAAAAGTATTAAAGAAATGCAAATAGTGTTTAGGAATTTCCAAATTGAAAATATTTTCTTCTTTCCAGAGAGTCTTTTCTCAAAACAATCTGAACAAGAACTCAAACTGCATACAGCAATTCAGAAGTAAAACCTGTGGACCACAGATCAAAATAACAACTGGAAGGATCTAACCGCATCTATCATGCTTGTAATCCAATACACTAACAAATGTTCTCTGCATGCCTTACATGTGCTTGTGTGGCTAGAGAAAATATGAAGGGAACAAATCCTTCTGCTCAGCTGATTTCCTTCATAGTAGTGCAACACGTTATGGCATATTCATGAAGATAGACAAATTCTCCCTTAAAACAAATGGAAAAAACTTCTCATTTCCTTTTAAATGAATTTGCAGAGAGGAAAGCTCTATAAACTGGGCAGAACTTCTTCCATAATCTTGAATCAGTAGTTGCCTGAAGACGATGTGAAGCAGAGTGACTCTTTTTCAGGGTTTTAAACTCTATGTGAGTTGCTACTGTCTATGCCTCATGCTTGTCACATTACCAAAATTACTCCTTCACAAGAGGCAGGAATTGTCTGCCATCTGGATGAGGTTAACTACACAAATAAAGGTTTGGATTCAGTTTTGATGTGCACAATCCCAAATCATATAAACACAACACCCAGTTCCTTATGTATGTGACAAAACAGCCTACAAAACCAAAGCTGAATTCAGTGTTTTCTAAGTACTCTCCTGGCACATAAAATAAACCAAAGACAAGAAATTATCTATCTCCAACAAGACACATTAAAGGAAAGCAGAAGAGAACTCAGCGCTGACAATTTTATTCCAAAATACTTAATTTCTAAAGGATAAGCATTTATATTAATAACAAGCTGTGCTGTACCATTACTACTGTGGTTTTTTTGCCTTCATAGCTACTCACTAGACCAGTTAAGGAATCTTCATATCAATACAGCTGGGAATTCAATCATCCTTATGTAACTTACGAATTTCAGCTGCTGTGTGAAGACAAGTTCTTTAATTCACAGCACTTCTGGGTTCCACACTGAGGAAAGGAGCACCAAAATCTGAATATGCAACTTAACTCCTGATCAAAACAGACCTTTCATTTGTTTGTTTAATCTAGAAATCAGGATTTACAGATGCAAGTCAATGTGCATAAAGAACATTACAGGGCTTCGAAAATCCCAAACATAACCTCTGTGAAAGACTAGTTAAGTAAGAACAAAGAAACATGCCAATCGAGTGGCTGTTCATAAAATGTGTCATGTAGGTGTACACATGTAAAATCACCAATGTCTACAGAAATAGTCAACTGTATTTGAAAACGCATTTGCTGTTCAAGTACTGAAATGGTGAAAACAGTACTTTAAAACCATCACTCAAAGCTCCACAAGCATTTTTACAATCATTTAATTTATGAATACGGCATTTTTCCTTAAAGCTAATAAAATGTAGGCAATGTCAGTTCACAAAAAGGATTTTCAGTAGAGTCAAAAAAAAAAAATAAGACTGTCATGGCACATATTACAGATCGTGTGACAGGCATAGTCTGTTCCACTAATGTATTCAGAAGATAAAAGAATTAGCTGTGATGACTGAAAACTGAAGACCAACATTTTCCCATCTGTTTGTGCACCATGGGGACTTAAATTCTGCTCATCAGCTGCAAGGCTTGTAAAATGCAAATAAAACCCCGCTCAGTTCCAGTGCTGAACTATTCTGATAACACTGCAGAAATATGTTTTCAGAAATGTTTTCAGTATCATTTTTCGTGGTATTTTCATAGTAAAATACATAAAGTTAGGAGATGAAAAGTTAAAATCTAATAACCCAGAAGCTATTGAATAAAAAATAATGTACGTTTCTCAAGCTACTACTATTTAGATGCCCTAGCAGTACAACATTCATGAGGATTTGGGAACATCCCATTAATTCTAAAGGCATACAGATTGTTACTTGCATCTTAATTAGTTGGCAAGTTGGATTTCATGGCTGTTCTTCATATTCTGTCTCTTAGCAAGCGTCACAGGTTTCTTAGAATTTAAGACCTACATTTCTGAGCTACGAAAGGTCTGGTTCCCTTAACTTAGTTTTATCTCAAGAAATCAATGTGACACAGATTTCCGTCAATGGGTTTGAGTCACAAGTAGAACATTTTCCAGTCCAGGACTAGGTCTCCCACATAGCCATGAGTTTAAATATGCAATTCTTCAGATTCTACAGGAATGACTGGAAACAATCTTGCTCTTGAGATATGCCCTTGCTGTAATGTAAGGCAATATTCCAGCTGCCAAAAAATTGTTTTGCGTTGAAAAAACAAGTACAATACTAAAGAGCAGATAGTGAAGAATTATATCCATGATTCTCATCTCCAAAACCAAGCATGCCAAGAAGAAAGCTATAACCTGTAGCATTATCTTATTTATGGGGGCATCTCTTGGGTCAAAACACCTATCAAGTAGTTTTAGTGAGGGATTCTCAGAAAAGAGACAAAAAGATGAGGCATTAGGGTACTTGGAGGGCTCAAAAAGCATGAAGAAGACCTTTGTGCTTAGTATGAAAAGAAAAATTAATCTGAATAATTATATTACTTAGATGGTTCAGTTTGAATGTTGCAAAAATAAGCCGAAACATACTTTTAATTCATATAATTAAACCATTTTCTTTGGAAGTAATAAAAAATTTAGAAGACATCTCAGAACATATTTTCTCATCGTTATTTAGTATTTTTACTGGAATTTGAGGTAGACTAAAGAAGTGTCAATAAAAGATGACAGTAAAATTTATTTCTGATATTAAATTACAAAGACAAGTTCTCATCATCTAGAATGGCATTCAGTTCTATTTTTCAGACAAAGGATCAGAATGAGGTCAACAAAAAGGGTGACTGAAGTACAAAAGGATGGGTATTTAACTTGATACTGTTAGTCCTCTAATTATCTGGCAAGAAAAGAAAATTATAAGGGAACCTTCAAAGAGCATTGATGACTAAAGACTAAAATTTCTCCATCTGCTTGTGCACATGGGACTTGCACGCTTCCCAACAGTTGCAGAGCTTACAGAAAAAAAATGAAATTATTCAAGTGCTGAATGACTCTGATAACAGCACAATTTTTTTCAACTTTAATTTAATTGTAATAATTAAAAATTATGACAGGCACCCTGAAAAATGATTAGTCTCTGCCTCATAACACTGGAACAAAAGGTCACTTTATGAAATTATTGCCTTTTATTTTTAGAACAAATAGAAGAAAATTCTCCTTCACAAGTGCGAGCCTTTGGAATTCCCTATCGAAAAGTCTTTAAGTCAAGACAGTACAGTTAAAGTTGAGTGACTTTATAACCATTAATAAAGTTTTCAATTATGTAAGGTCAACCAATCTCATATTTAGGAAATAAAAACATCCTAGGGTTAGTAAGAACCATCACTTGTGTACAACACTGGACAGTTTGTAAGGCACAATTTCACTGTAGGTAGAATAGGAAGATAAAGCATCTTCTGATGATCAACCACAATTCTGCAAAGGAGAGGGCACAAATCAAGCTGAAATTTCTGAGACAAGAAAGGAAGTGTCACAATCTACTAATGTTTCCTATATCTCCATGTGTGTGTGTGAATATATATTTATAAACGTGTATATATATACACACACAAGGGGTAGCATACATGTATACACTCCAAACAGAACAGTACGAGAAAGTTCGATCTAGCAGCTTCATTCAGAGTTACAAAGAGTTCGCCACCCTGACCTTCAACTGTTGAAGGCAGAACAAACAAATTAATCACATGGAGTAGTAAAGAAAGAAAGATGGGTTTGATGGCTAACTAAAGATTGGAAGCTGATTTTGAGGAGCAGGTAGCTTCCAGGCTCTATTTAAATGACATAAACAGCAGAAAATCGAAGTATGGGTAAAACTGAAGTCCCTCTTTAACAAGATGGTCTTCTCCTTACTCCCCCTGAGCTGGAAGCCAGCCTTTTCTTCCCATCTATGCCCACTGCCATATCCATGACCACAGTAATGCAACTTGGAAGGTACAGGTGCTAAATGTTTTGATTTTCATCCACCAGTCCATGCTGATATTACATGCACACACACAAATGCATATATACATACACACACATATATATGTAAATTAAATATGCTTCAAATGGTGCATGGAAATAAATAGCACTACTTCAAGCACAACATTGGATATTATCATTTTATTGATGACAAAGTCAATATTATCATATATACATGTACAGCAAAAATAAAGAAACGTCTGTACTATGAGCCCAGCGTCAAAAGCAAATGATTAAATAGTACATAAGAAATTGTAGCTGTGTACACTGCATAGTTTCTGCAAAGATAAATGCATTCATTTCACATCACGAGCTAAGAGTACAAAAACACTAATTTAAATTGGTTAATTTGCATTTTTGTTTTGAGACATTCATTGTGTTGATTGATAACATCAACATATTCCAATTGTACAGGGAAAGGGCTCCATAGCAGTTTAATCTGCAGTCAGGGTGACACTGTCCTGCTGGTTAGTAATTAAATTTATACACTCTACAAACAAGGCATTGTGTAAAACATCAACTGTATTTAGGGAGTTCAGTATGCCAGTCATCTTCATACAGAAGAACTGGCTTCCGAGAACACCAGGGTTTGATTAGAAAACTCACCAGAAAAACAAGCTACCCTATTACTTTCCAGTGCTTTGGTAGTGAACTAAGTGTAGTGAATATATCACAAACTTCCAGCCATAAAAAGTAATAACTTGTTGTGTGGCACTGCAGTATCTTAAACCAACTGTGAAGGAAACACACATCTCATGTCTCATCGATAAAATGAAAAACACATACCTGTGACTTCTACCAACACAAGCATAACCACAGCTGTCATTTATAAATTAAGCAACTGTAAGATTCCAGCTTTATTTGCATATATTGGAAATGTGTCAGAATTTTAAATAAATTTGAAACAAATACTTTAAAGATACAATTCTACGTAGCCCATCTGTGTTATAACAGATTTTTAAGCCGTGTTTGTACACTGTAATCTCAGCAGTAAGTAATGAGGTCTTAGGCACTTATTGTCTTGCTACTATCTTGCCCAGCAATATCACCCATAATCATTCCCTAAGGATTCCTTGGTCTTCTTCATCTCCCCAAAATACATTTCACCAATATCCAATACTCCCCAATTTTTGTGAACATTCTTCTTCCCAACAAATGCTGTATCAGTAATCTTGCAATATTTAATTCAACAAGTATTTTCAATTTTTTTTAACGTTTTGGAAAAATTACATTTACAGTGTTTATTAAGTTTGCAAAGTATCAGAGTTTCCAATGAAATTCATTTGAAAAGAAGTATGATTTGATAGATTTTTACATAGAGTTGTTATTAAGAAATCTATAGATACTTTTTTACTGCAGTTTCATATTCCAGCTTTTACACATTTTCCAACACCCTTTTAGCCTTTCATTCTTTCAAACAGCAACTAGATCTTGTTAAAGCTCATTAGCAAAACAAAACCAAAAAAAAAAATCTTGCAACTTTCCACTATTTTTCAGTTCACATCTTTAACTCCTCACTTCGTTATGCACATCAGTCTCATTATCTTACCCTGTTCTGCACTGAACTGAATTAGCTACTTTTTTGCATAGCTTACACCAATTATTCTAAATTTAGGAAGTCAGTATTTTTTCTCCAGCTTTCCTATTCTATGTCAAGTCTTCAGAAACATGAAAACATGAGCCTTTTACTGACCTTATTTATTGCCTCCGCTAACTCTGCACTGTTGTAATTTACCTAAACCATCTGCTTTCAATACATAAGCCAGTTTTTCCTGCAGCAGTTTACTTTTCAATGACTGTACACATCAATCTTAAGGATGGCACATCACCACAAGTTGCCCTTGATTTTTTGATAAATTGTATCAGTGCTGCATCTTCCCCTTCTAGTTCATTCACCAGTTCAAAAATTCATGAAGATTCATTTGATGGCTTATTTTTTCCTAGGTTCATGCGCCCAAGCCCTTCTATGTTATGCATTTCAAAATATGCCATAGTGATGTTTCATTCCAATGTTTCCAAAGGAAAGCATACAAAAAAAGGCCTATAAGATTTTAGTGGAGGAGAGGTTGTGGGTTTGGTGGAGTTGGTGGTTTGGTTTTCTATTTTTTTTTTTTTTTTCTGTAAGAGTGTAAAACTGTTCTGCCTAAATAAATAACATAGTATCAATTTACCTGAAGGAATTCTTCTCTCCATTTTATTCAGAGGACAGCAGATGACCAGACCCCTAAAGACTGGGAACTGCATCTACTATCCTTCAAATAATTGTTTTATTGGATTTTGGAGACATTGCAAGGTTCCTTTGTTTTCTGTGAGCTAAGTCTTTTTCCTTAGCTTCAAGAGAGGAGTGATGGTGAGAGAAGACGAGATACATTTCCGGCTTATTAGACTTGTTGTGAATAATATGATTAATTATTGAAAGAAGGTAGGAAAAAGAAGGAACTGAGGGAGTCTTACGTATGTTGAACATTCCATATTTTTAAGAGTGCCTAAAAGAAAGGACAAAAGCCAAATTTTCTTACTCTTGGGGGAAGGGAAGAACCATTGGTCTATGTAGGTAAACATCCCCATAAAAGGATACAGCATATACATGCGTATCCCACTACATCAGGTCTAACACTAGTGGTACACTGAAAATCATTTCAAACAAGCTGTCCAACCCACCAAGCCGCCAAAAACAGCTATTTTCTTGCAGACATCCCTTTCCTAGACATCAAGAAAGTCAGCAATATACTTTTTTCTAAACTTACAGATTTCTGACCTCAAAGTTAAGTCGATAACAGCGTTCTAGATAGTAAAGACATACAACACACAGTACTAATCAAAGTCATTTACATCCTGTTAGGCTACTTCTCTGATCACTAGACCAGTGGTTTCCAAACTATTTTATTGTGCACCAGCTCTACCAGTAAAACATTTATGTGGATGCACCTCCCATAAATGTATATTTATTTGTTTATAAATTATATACATGTACCACTGTACTAAAGCTATGTACATTATGAAACATATGCAAGAATAGAAATTTAAAAATAATGAGATAAAGATGAAAACCACTGCACTAGACCTTACAAGTTTAATTTTTTTCATTTCCAAATATTTCTCATATAGCTTCTAGCAAAATTTGGAAATCAGCAGGAGTGTGGAACTCAGCAGGAACTGCCAAATAATTTCAAGAAAATGTCACCAAAAGATTGTCTTCATGCACTTTTGTCTTTGCAATTCTTGCTTTAATCATTTTTCTGCTTAATCAAGTGCCTGCACTGGCACATTTCTCATATGGCTGCCTTTTCATACCCCCATTGGGACAATACTCAGTTTTATGAACCAGTATGCACTGCAATTTCTCTTACAAATACTGCTGAGACAAACAATTAATTACAGTTCTAAATATCATTCTCAACTTTCTATCAGTGAAATACACATCTGACCTTTTGCGTCCTTCAGGTTTCTTTTCTTGAATAATTTTTTTTTTCTTTTTCTTGTCTCCTGCCTGTTATTCATTTTCTTTTCAACTATTTGAGAAAAGTTTCTGAGCTTTTTCCATGAACTTTTCTCCTGTCTGTTTTCATAGCACAGAAATCTAGCCATAATCTAAGTCATCAAATATCCACCACAAAACTTTATTTGCTGTTGTTTGCACAAGTATAGATTTTAATATCCTCCTTATGTTACTTTATTATGTGAAGCACACAACCAGGATAATTATATCTATACAGCCCTCTGAACAGACGTCGTGTGGGAATATAACACTAGAATGGATCTCCTGAGGCATTACTCTGATAATGCAGGTAACATATAATCTCATTCATAACTTTACGATTGATTTTAAAGCCAATTAGGTTCTTTTGGTTTTGTTTTTTTTTTTTTCCTTCCCTGTTATTCCTCCATGGAATGGTGTTTTCCCACCTAAGTCTCCTAGCATTCAAAACAGTCAATTTCAGTCTTAACTCCCAGATATTTTATAATCATTTGTTTTCATGCCAGCAGTATCCTCAGGCTTCAGTCACTCTTTTTACCTTCTCCTCTACACTGATCATTTACAGAAAGTTTTCACGACCTCTTTGTCTTAGTGCTTGTTGCTTTTGTGGTTTTTTTTTTGTTTTGATTTTTAATTTAAGTTAAACAAATTAGTTATTTTAGACAATTCTCAAAAGCCTATTTCCCTGTTTATCTTTGCAGTTTTCCTTGGTACAATTTACAATTCTGTAAATTGGGCCATACATAGTTAACTACGGGCTGCTATTCCTTGTATAATGCAATCAAACATTTCTCTCTCTACTGGAAACATCTTCATTCTGACAGAGCCAAGAATCTGTTTTCCCTACTGGCCGCTACAGATTTGTAATATATAATAATCTTGCAATTGACTACATCTCTGAGGTCTTTCTCTTTCCCTGCTATTTCCAATTGATGACTCTCGAGTGTATCACAGAAATGCCTGTTACTTGTAGCTCAGAACATGACCTTGTCCTTTGTACACTTAAATTTCACCCGTTTTTGTTACTGAAGCCTTCAAAAACATCTGTTAGCATAATATGCTAACCTTCACCCACATCGACATGGCATTGCAGTTTGTTTTCAGCAAATTTCTTTATCATATTTGTATTTTTCCTCCCAAGGTTATCCCTGAAAACCAGTCCTACAGAAACTCACAGCCCCACAGTTTCTCTCTTAAAAGCTGGGCTGTTGCTTAGTTGTTACCAAGTTCTCAACTGCCAGGCAACTTCTCTAATTTCACTAACATCTTCCCTCATATTCCCTAGCTATTCTGTAAGAGCTACCAACAGGGAAATCGTGTCACTCATTCGAGAAGAGGCCACCTTGCATAAGCAATGAATCTCACCACCTTCAAATATCTCCCAGACATCGAACATTCCCAGATAATCTTTTCCATAGCACAGTCTGTGTTCACTGAAGATCAAAAGCCAAATCTTGATTTTCATTATCTTGTCATTCCTTCATCCCCATTGCCTGGAGATCAAGAGAATTACAGTGAAGATGATCCAAAATTCTCCATCTTTGTGCACATAGTCCACCTCTTGTCATACTTGTACTTATCTGCTCCAGCCCAAAAAGCGAGTGTTATTTTTTCGCAACATGAGGAACAATTTATGAATATTGGTGCATCGTCTTCAAGATCATCTTCAATCTCAAGGCTAACTCTCCTTTACTTCCAGGATTTTTTAATTGTATGGGAAAATCTTGACGCTAAAGACTGCAAATTACACCTTGTTTTATATCATAAGTTGTCATTCCCACCTCATACATATACAATATTTTCCAAAATCAAAATCCAGGTACTTTCTGATAACATCTGTAAGTGGAGGGAGGATTTTGCTATTTTTGTTGAAAACTGTGTCTCCTCTTAGACTGATTCCTTATTCCCATCCATGAAATGTATTAAAGAATAGCCAGGCCCCAAAATCAAAGTCCAGGCCAACAATTCCTTATTTTTACTTGTACATTTTTACTGGCAAACAAATTATTGCTCATTGTTTGTACTTTATTTTCCCTTTTCTATGAGATAAATCTTTCAAGTTCTATCTTCTTCTAAATGTGCTATATTCTGTATCGTCAGAAATCAGTGTTAAGTATTGTTACTGTCAGCCAGTTTCTACCATTCACGATGTTTCAACTAGTAAGCAGCACTTTTCACTGTGAGGACTCAAACAGAAACATTCAGTTCTCTCACCATTGTCCATAAATTTACTGGTGATTCCTAGTCACCCAATAAGCATTTACAGACTCTTCAAATATAATAACCAGTCTCATGTGTGAGCATAGGTTTTACTTTCTGTGACTCCTTCCTGCAGCAAAAGACTTTAACTCATCATATGCTCTAGCATTCTTCACATTATAAATCTCAGATTCTGTTTCAATGGTTATTTCTTCTATCAATGGAAGATCTGATGCCTTTCCTCTTCTCATCACATTATCCTTATTCTTTTACTAGACTACTGCCCTTGGGCTATCTCCATTACTTATTCCTCTCTTCAGATGAGATACTTTTATTCCTTTTCAACATTTCATCTTTTACATATTTCTAAGAAAATTTTCTCCTAAAGTCTACCTCTTCAGCAGTAGTTGGTCCTTCTTTCATCCTTTCCTTATGGACATGTTACAATATAGTCATATCTCTTGTTCAGTACCTATCTTGGTCAGTCTCCATGATTTTTTGTTGACAGATCTATGAAAGTCCTTTCTCAATCTGTTTTTTCCACTTCTCTTCTACAGTGTCTTCATATCTTGTATGATATACATATATGTATGATTAGCCTTGGATTCCCTCTTTGATAAGTTCATTCCACCAAGCAGTCTTTCTTACAAAAACAGTTCTTAAGACAATACTCAAAGTGCTTTGCAAAGCCTCCATATCCAGTTAGGCTCCTGTTCTTATCTCTCCTTGGACCACCTTTAGTGCTGCATCACTAGCTACCTTCATCCTTTTTTCCCAGTCTTAAAGGAGAAGCTACAGCTTCCCGTGAGTGTTGTCGTCTGGTGTTCAGCAGCTCATTAATAGCCTTCACCTAAATTAGTTCTATCCTAGCTCAATCAGCTTTTACTCCTCTGTCAGCAACAATTAAAGACAGTAAGCCAGCAGTATGTGCTCCCTAGAAGGTCCCTCCGACACTCATCACACATTTGCTAATCTCTGCATACTGCAAGTGAGGAAAATACTTAGATAGATACCCACAGCTTTTATATAAAAGACTTCATTAGAAGTTTCTTACAAGTGCCAGATATTTATAACTGTCTGTAGAAACAGAGGAGAATCATTTTCTTTTAGGTCATATTACACTTTAAACTGGTACCCACAGTCATCTCCCAACCTCTAACTATTTCTCATTCTCTCCCCATTTCCCCTCTGATAAATTAAGACAAAGGAGAAATAATATTAAGCAAGATTGAGTGGGAGGGCAGAACTACTTTCTTTTGAGGACGCAGTTGTTTATTCTGCTTTAATCATTTCTGAAACTCCGAAATGATTAAATCTTTCATTAAGTTCTAAAGCTAATGACACTGTTGTCATTCATGTCTGCTTGCTAACACAGTCTGATGAAGCTGCAAAGAACAGGGGCAAAATAACTATGAAACTGCTCCCTGATGACATGACTTGAGATACATTCCATATTAATTGTGTGGGAAAAGGGAAGGCAGACACAAGCAAGCGTGCAGAATCTTAGCCCTTCCAAGAGAATTTCATATTCCTTTGGAGGCCACAAGAATACAGACACAGCTCTACTGCTCCCACAAAGTTCTGTTCAGCAGCAATCTGCTGTATGATAAAAACAGTTTCCATCAATCTCTAATAAACAACTTCACCACCAGCTACTTCACCAGCTACTTCCCCACATGGCTCATAAGGCAAGGATACCTCAAGGACAAGCTGAGAAAGGTGAAACCACCATCTACTCTTGCAGGGCCTTAAATACCAACTTTTAATACCTTGGCTCCTTGTGATGAGATAGAGACTGTGAAATTCACCTTCCATCTCATCTTTTCCTTACTAAGTTCCACACTCCACATACTCTATTGTTTGTTTTTTTTTTTCTGGTGGTGTACAGACCCAGAACATCTCAATATCTCTGGATGCAATTTGAGATCACATGAAAATGAGGACAAAGAAAAACAGAAGTTACTAGATAACACAGAGATGCTGAAGAACACAACAAAGGACTTGAAGGAGTATGTCATAAACCTACAGTTTGAGCAATAAGCCAGGCTACAAACAGCCAGAGCAGGAACTGACAATGCTGGTAAGGATAAGAGAAAGCTTTGTAGCTTATTGCAGAAAATAAATAAATAAATCAAGGCCTTAACTGAAATACCAGGACAGAGGGTTGTTACACTTTCAACATTTTAACAACATTAACATTTTGGCTAAAATATTTATGCAGTGTTCATTGCAACTTTTTCACTGTCTTCTACGTCTAAAAAAGGGTTTTGTAACTGTATGTCCTGGTTTAACACCTATGTGCAGCTAAACATCACACAGTCACTCTCTCACTCCTCGACACAACAAGGGGAGAAAATATAACGAAAAGAAAGCTCATGAGTTGACATAAGGACAGGGAGATAGCTCACCAATTACCATCACAGGAAAAACTGACACAGCTTGGGGAACACTAACTTAATTTATCACTGATTACTAACAGACTAGAGCAGTGAGATCTAAAATCAAACTAAAACCACCTGTTCTAAAACTAAAAACAGATCTGCTCCACATGGTGCCCATGGGCTGCAGGGGGACAGCCTGATCCACCATGGGCTTCTCTTGGGCTGCAGGGAGCTTCTGCTCTGTGTGTGGAGCACCTCCTGCCCTCCTTTTGCACTGACCTGGCTGGCTGCAGGGCAGTTTCACATTTTTCACTCCCCTCTCTCAGTTTTTCCCTTTCTTCAGCGTGCTCTCCCAGAGGCGCACCCAGCATCACATCCCTTTTGGAGCAGCTGGAGCTGGCTCTGATCTGACACGGGGCAGCTGCAGGGCTATGCTCTGCTCAAAGAGGCCACCCCTGCAGCACCTCTGCTACCAAAGCCTTGGCATGTAAGCCTGACAGAGTGCTCTAGCTCTCACTGAGAAGCTGGCCCTGGAGTTCCTTGATGAGCTCTAAAAATACATCCAATCCACAGAGTTAAAAAATACAGCATGGATGAAAAAATGCTTTAAATTTCAGTCCAACAAAGAGGACACTAAAGAATACAAATAAATTGGGTTGAACTTTTGTAAAAGTAACTCAAAAATCACAGAAATATTTACAGATTTTTTTTTAAAGTTATGCTATAATAAACTTCTCTAAATAAATGTTTCAAAAAATGTTTCTATGTGAAATAGTGAGAGATCTATACTGTGATGCTATCATTTCTGTGAAAATTATCCCCTGAAGTGAGAAAATCTGAAGCAACAACATTTATCGTCTTTTCTTTGATGGGCAAATCTAATTTCAGTCTGAGATAAAGTATTTGGTATTCTCCACATTCCTCCCATTTGATTTTGAGTGCTTCAATGATGTTATATCATATGCTTTATTCTAACGACATAAAGAATTTTGCAGAGGTGGGTCAGAAAATTTGGATGACATCATAACTAAGCAACATTTTTAAATGGCCGCATAAACTGGACAGTATTACACAGTTCAAATACCTTAACTAACAAAGTTCATATAATGTCAGTGACCGTAAATCTAAAGAATGATTTGAGTGTAACTCCCTTTTGCACAATTCTGAGCAAAGATTTTCTTAAGTTCTAAAAAGGAGAGAGAAAAAAATATTCAGTCTCTCTCTCTCTCTTTTTTTTTTTTTTTTTTTTTTTTTTTTTTTTACACCCCCACTTTTTTTTTTTTTTTCCCGTT
>WBMW01005670.1:0-119227 GCA_013396635.1 Penelope pileata | reverse complement strand
TTTTTTTTTACTTCAGTTCCAGGTTCCAAAAAGCATATGAATAAACACATTTAATTGGCTGGCTGACAGCATTTATATTTGCTTTTCCTAGGAATGTCAGTAAAAAGAATATATTAGGAATGTATTTCTACTCTCCAATTTTCCTTTATGTAAAACATCCTGAGGATGTAGTATTGCTCTCTGCCATTCTCATTAAATAACTGCCATGTTTATTACAGTAATGCCTTCAGGTCAATGAAAAAATAAATCTCCACAGTGTAAAGCACTGTGTAATACTGTCTTCACCTTTCTAGTTTCATTTGACAAGCTCTGCATTATGGAGGGTAAAAAACATATTAATGTTGCCCACTAAAAGTCCCCTCCTTAAGATGCTAAAATGAACTAAATCATAAAAATTCACTGTAAAAATGAATTCTCACCTGCTTTTTTTTTTCCTGCTGCTTTTAACTTCATATCAGTCAACCTAAAAGAATTCTACGACTACTGACAAGCGGGAAGGAATGGAGGCAAAAGAACTGTCAACAAAACCAAAACCAAAGATGTATTAAAATAGAAAACTTGTAACTACAAATGTTATGTGCACGTCCAACAGCACAATTACTTGAGTCCGAAGCTCAATGATAAATTACTCGTGACATGCTCTGGAATTGAAATGTAACAGCGAGTCATAAAGATACTTACAGTTCATAACCCAGCCATAGTTTATCTTGAGAAAAGGAACTAAACATAAGAGAACTATACGACTATTAATCCTTTAAGATGCACATAAACACCACGTTTCAAAAAATGAGAGAAAAGAGTGGGTCAAGAGCCAAATAAATGTATTGTGGAATTGCACAGAAAAATCAGAATTTGATCAGTTACATTTTTTCCATTTAATTTTCTGATCCTTTGGAGGAGGGAATAGAGTGGAGGAGATGGAGCAGCCAAACAGCTTGATCTCCTTTGCCTTTTTAATGACAATTCAGAGCTGATTCTTAGCGTAGAGTACTCATGATAATTAAAAATACTGCAAGCTGAAGAAAAAGGTAGAGGAACAGAAGAAAAGTAGGTCTACAAAGTGATATTTTTATTTATATACCCTACTCTTTGAGTAGCTAAGGTTAATATACTATATTGCAACAATATTAATTTTACCGTATCTGCGAACTCTAACTCAGTTAGCACTTTCAGTGGGACCAAGCACTTTGAAAATTAAACTGCCCATCTTAGCTAGCATGTCAATTCAATACAGAAATCAGTACCAAAAACAAATGCAAAATGCAGCGTTGTAATGTATCCAGCGAGATGGAAGAGGAACGTGCTGCAGTCAAACAGAACTGCTGTCAGCACATCCAGTCCTGAGAATTCACAAGGCAGCAAGATAGGACAGAGCAGATAAAATCTTCTCGCTTTCCATGCTCTCTTGGAGATTTCATGTGAGCACAAACGTATATAAGCCTATGCATCTTGCTTCTTAAATGAAAGTCACTTGAGCACTCTCTTCAAGCTGCTAGAGAAGGCACCTGCACCCAGCATCCACAGAACAGTCCCCTGTCCCAAGGGAAACCTCAATACTGATGCTGCCAGGCAGCAATTGATGAATCTGACCTTTCCTACCTCATCTGCATGTATAGCAACCAGACCTCCAAAGATTACCTTTGATCTCTACGTTACCTCATGCAGCAGCAGCTGCCCCAGGGCAAGTTCTTTGGTGGCTGGCTATTTAGCAGACATGGGATATGTTTCCTGGCTGAACTGCCCAACCCTCTCTCCCTTGCTGACAGCTACAAAATGCGGAAGACATAAATATGTTCCCTGGAAAGCTACACCACCTGAGGTAAAAAGTTGGGATGGAAAGAAATCACTTCAAGCACTTCATTCTGCACGTATTCCCAAAACAGCATACAATTCCAGTAGGCACCCAGTAGGAAATCACAGCAGATGATCACACGATGAACACCCACAGTCCCTCCTAGCTTTCAGCAAAAGGCATTTCAGCCAATAAGCTTTGTCTTTGCTATCTATCAGAGGACAGAAAGAATGTGTTACCACAGCTAAGCTGACGAAAGACAGATCAATCACAATCTTGGCCGAGCCAGAGAACATGAAGACCACCAAAACTGGGATATAATCAGAAACTGGGTATGCTTAATTAAGTATTCATTTATAGTCTTCTTGGATCTATGTATACCCTTTATTCATTTTTTTCTATTTTCCCTTCAGGAAACATTTTTAAACCTTCATTGAGGAAACCTCCGCTGGTCTCTGTGACAGTTTGACCGGAATCAGAATTTGCTCAGGTCTCAGTTGAAGGACCATGCTGTTATCTTTTAGTTCACACCTTTCAAACAGATAATTTAGCATTGTCTAGGTTATAAAATCAATACACAAGAAATATTTATCTAAAAGTAATTCATAAAGGTACATGAAGTGTTATTTATTCTTCTGGCTAAAATTTGTGACATAATAGAAACTGCCTGTGGCTCATATTAGCATTATCCAGGCTCACGCTACACATTAGACATGGTCCATGAAACACTCCAACCTCAAGGCGAAGTAATTTCTAACATGAAATGCTCACACAAAGACAGTTCAAGGGTGTGAAAAATACTTCCCTCCAACCTCAATTTCCATTTTCACTTTGTCAAATATTATTAAAGATAGCATTAATGTCACGGTTCAAAAACTACTGCTTACCTAAGAATAATTCCGTTTCTCTCCACAGTACCCTATTCATTATTACCACCCCAGAACAGAGAATATAAAGTTATTATTTATCTGTTATTTACCTGTTCAAGGAATTTCTGTCTTAAAAAGTGCTTACCATCTAAAATGTAGGAAAATTTATTAGAAGTTAACGCAAATGAGATAGACAATTCCAAAACTAAATGTAAAAATCCACATGGATGTAATCCTTCTTACCAAAACCTTAATATATAAGATGATATATTCATTCCAAGTTATCAGAAGATAACTTCACTACAGGGATTCTCCCAAACAATGTCCTAAACAAGTCAAACTGTCTTCCGGAAGTCCAAGGTAGCAGTTTTGTTGACCCCTCTCCTGACTGCACGAAGAACAGAGAACTCCACCATTTCGCGGTCACTCTGCTCTAGACAGCTCCTGACCTCCATATGTCCCACCAGCCCTTCTCTGTTGGTGAGCAGCAGGTCTAGCAGGGCACCTCTCCTGGTCCCTTGTACTCCTAATCAGCTGCGTCAGGAAGTTATCTTCCACATACTGCTTCCACTCTGTTGTATTATATTTCCAGAAAATGAAAGGTAACTTGAAGTCCCCCACAAGAACAGGGGCTAGCGATCACATGACTTCTGCCAGCTGCTCATACAATGCTTCATCTGCCTCTTCATCCTGGTTAGGCGGTCTATAACAGACTCATACCAGGATGTCAGCCTTGTTGGTTTTCTTCCTGATCCTTACCCATAAGGACTCAACCTTATCGTTCCCAGCATTAAGATCTACAATACCAAAACACTGCCTAACACAGACAGCCAACCCCTTCGCCCTTCCTTGCCTATCCCTCCTAAAGAACTTATAGCCATCGCAGCACTCCAGTCATGAGAATGATCCAGTCATGAGAATGATCCAGTGATGGCAACTAAGTCACAGTTTTCCTAGCATCACCAGTTGATCTCCCTTTCACATTCTCCGATGATTCTTAATCTTTCTACCTCCCTTTTAGCTGTGCCACCAGGCAGAGCAGATCTTTCACCTGACTACACAGGGTAGCATCTCTGCAATCGTCCAGTACTTCCAATAGGCCCAAGCACTCCCAGCAGCCAGAGACCTGGTCAGCCACATGTTCGCATGTGCATTCAATCTGGGTCGCCACAGTCTTCTTGGCATGGGCTTTTGGCCAAAAATGACACAAGAAGATTAGAAAACAGTAAGTCAGCCTCTGAGTTGTTTCTGCACTACTGCTTTAAAGAGCAATAGGAAATGAACTGTGACAAACAGCTGCATTTATATCCTGGACTAAAGCTAAAGGCTACAGTACCAGGAATGGAAGCACAACAAGAACAAAGCTGTTCTATCTGTCACTATATTGAGTAGACTCTCCTTCAAAAAGTCAAAGTTGTTCAGACAAATATTAAATTGGCCTCATTTTGGCCATGTCCATAAACACTTCTTTATGAATACTGAGTGTAATTGAGTCAATATTTGCTTTTAAGAAAGAGGTTTTGATAAGACTGTCTGCCAACTCAACCCTTAACAGAAAGTGACAAGGAGAAGAGAAAAGAAATTATCTGAGTATCCCATTTGGGACTGAGTGCTTATCAGAGATATAAGCTCCTGACTACTGGGAAGAGATAGGGAAGACTTGACATGGCAGTCATAATGTGTTTGTGTTGAAGACCTGAAAATGCCTTGCTATATGTCTTCTAAAAATCCTGAGCACCAAAATAACGTCAAGAAATGAACATACACAATATATGGTTTCACTGATACGATTAGCAATATATTGCATTCACAAAGCAGTTTCAGACTGTATGGTGTTACATTCTGTTTCCTTTCCAAGCACATAAGGCACTGTATTGTTTTACTTACTAGCAGCAGCAGCAGGACAATATCAGGATTATCACATGCACAGGCTACATGCATTGATGTCCAAAAATCCTCATCTTGATGATTTACATTTACTCCTCTGTCAATTAGAATTTCTGCAGCAAATGCATTATCATAGCGGGCACACTAGAAGAAAGAAGAGCAGATTAGGGGATGGCATTAGACTCAGTGTACAACTGAATTTATTACATTTTTTTTCTCTATTTAACATTTTAATTTAGTAGATTCTTTGTTCGTAGACAACAGATGATGAATCTGTAGAAATAGTTGTGTGGATACACACGTATGATTCACAGAATCCCTGTGAAAAAGCCCTAAATAAAATCTGCTGAAAGCTGCAGTGAAGATGAGATTTCCAGGCCATTCAATACTCTCTTTCCAAATGAGTGCACAAACACTGAATGAACACATTGTGAGTAGTAGGGTGCAAGTATATGCACACCCACACATGCGTACATCCACAAACACACAAACTTCTGCCTTTTACGCAGTTTGTAGCAGTAAAACACACTTGTCTATAGCTTGTCTATACCTCCTCCCATCTCCAATCTGCTAACTATAGCAATTCCTGTTCAAGTCCCTCTGACAGGCACAGAAACTGCACGCTCACTACAGGGGTGCTTGGAGCTGTGTGGGTGTGTGTACACGTGCATGCGTGTTTGTACATTTTGTTTTGTTTTGCGGATGGAGATCATCATTTCTGGCAAAGAAATGTTAACATAGCCACTGTTTTCAGCTTATTGCTTTTGTCACATTTCTCACCCCATGTGCTTATGGATGACACTTTAAAAGAACAACCAGAGCACCTAAGTTAACATCCTAAGTCTGGCTTTGCATGTGATCTCAGTAACTAAGGAGGAATCCTCTTCCCAGTGGAGAGAATCTACAGGGAATCTATGTTTCTGTATTAGGTATTTGGGCGCTTTGAATGCCATCCTTAACACCTATGCCTCACCCAATATTTACAGCTATGTAATATTTCCCTGTCCTGGAAAGTACACGTATCACATGTAGAACCACATCATGGCATCCAGTCTGGTCATCTGCATTAATCTGGCATGGAAGGCAGGACACTGGAGGACAAGGGGAAGAAGGAAAAGTGCTCAGCTGGATTCCACTGTCAAGTCATGACAGCTGAGGTACTCAGGTGGATGTAGGAGTTGCATATACCACTGGGTTCATAAATATAGATGTAATATATATACTCTGGAAGATGAAAATTCAACTCTAGGAGGCTAAAAAGCAGTTCTGCATCAACTGATTTTCAAACATGCTGACAATTAAAGTATACAACAGAAATTAAATTCTGATGTACTGTATTTCCTTTAGTTTGTATCTTAACTGACAGCTGTAGAAATTGGTCGTTTTGTTTCATTGCATCAGTATCATTCATTGTATCAGTAGTACAATTTACCTTGAGTTATTAAAGTTTTAACAAATCAGAGATTATAAGTTTTGTAATACAGATCAACATAATCTCATACCAATCATATTTTCAAGGTATTTTTAAGCAAAAAAATTTCCAGAGTGCTTCTAAAATGTAGAATAAAACACTCTGCTAGCAGACCTTTATCTAGATCCTTTATGCCCTTGTTGTATTTCTGAAGTCAAATTTATTTTAGCAGCACTGTGAAATAAAGTAGGATTCAAATATCTTAAAATAGTTCCACGTTGAACAGAAAGCGTATCTGCAATTGTAGCATCATAGACAAAAGAAAAGTATAATCAGACTTAAGAAAAGTTTTGCCATTGGCTTCAGCCTCTGCAGTCTTTTCTATCTGGCAGTCTTTCTCCCACATGCCCACATCTTGTTTCTTTTTGATCAATGTATACAGTTTTCCTTCTACCTTCTACTTAATCCAAATGGCTATGTAAATAATGATAAACTAAATGGAAACTGTTAAATATCTATGTGTAGAAAATTGGTGAAGGAAAATACGCACAAAAACAAAAGGAAAATGTTATATCATGGTGTTCTTCACACAGGGTCTTTGGATCTTTGAACCACATAATTCTATTTTTCGAATCAAGCACTATTTACTTTGTTTCTATTTACTGTAAAATAATTCATAAATAAAACATCTCATTCTACTTTGTTGGTTACCATTCCTATCTGATCCATCCTTTGATAAGCAATTTGAAAATGACCACTTATTTCACACCCATAGCTGGATGCCTTTGTAATGACCACAGAGGACAGTGTAGATAAAAAATTATTGCTACAGTGTAGATAAAAAAATATTGCTACGCCGTCCTTGTTGTTAATATGCTCAATCTGCTGCTCAGTATCCCACCATATTTATCCACAGCCACTAACACTAATCTTCAATCACTCTTACCAGATGGAGCAAGGAACCTCCCGAGGAAACAAGCATGTGTGGGTCAGCACCATCCTTCAATAGCCGTAGCACTGAAATATCAAGAAAAGAGGAACAGGAGTTAATGCAGCAATACAGCCAATTCTGAGCTGTTAATAGCATGATTCTTCATCATCTTCATTAACAGATTTAATAATATATGCAAACCGCTGAGATAACATTTGCAAAAGTATCATGTCAGCTTTTCCCATCTCATCTATTTTAACAGCTAGGCCTGGAAGCAAAGGACCTTTGATAACGACGTTAAAAATGAACAGTATCAAGGACTTCTCAAAAGGACAGATGAGGTTGTTAGTTCTGTACATAGCAGAGGGGAGGGGAGAGACTCTCTCTCAAGGTCAAAATCACCTTGGGAGCAAAATCACAGTCAACTGGTTTTATTTGATTTTGCAGAGTTCCCATGAGACCTGTTGGCTTTTTCAGTAAATAATTGAAAATAGCATTCATAACTTATATCACTCAAAATTAATCACCATACCGTAGCTAAATGATCTCATTTGCACTCAATTTAACCTTAACAGTGCATTGTCAGTTCACCGACACAGCATAACTCTGAAAAGAATATTCAGATTTCAACCATTCACATCTATCAATCCCCCTTCTGAAATGAAAACAGGCTTACAAATGCAAGCAAAGAACCCAGCCCTGTTTATCCATGCCCACTCAAGTGTGAAAATTCAGAACTTCTTCCCAACAGACTTTACTGCCTTTATAACCTTTCACTTGGAATTTAAGCACTGACTAACTCATGCTACTATTGCTCATTCCTGGAGCAGGATGGCGCAGTGACCCTGCCAGGCACTATCAAGGGAACTCACCCCAGTATTGCAATCCTATCTTCACTGAATTGTTAAAAAGAATCCTTTAAGAGGCCTCCAGTTAAAAGAGTGACTGCCAATATTGTACCCTGAATAGGAACACAGCACATTTTGCTTCCATCATCTGGAAATCCTGGTTTTAATTCCTATTTAAGATTTCTGGATAGAGTTGTGCAAAGGCCCACAAAGCACTCTGAAATTCTGGATACCTCAAAACTCTGAGCCACTGCAACCTTTGCCCTACAGGAGAGCGATCAATTTATCCTAAGGCCAAATTATGTGAATCTGCCAAGAGAATAACGTGTGCCATCTCCTTCTTACCCATGCATTCTGTGTGTATTTTCTTTCTCTTGAGAATATCTTCCATTTCCCTTTTCACTGTACTAAATGTATTTACTGCATTCAAACATTCAGTTGACCTATTTGAAAGGAGTCAGCTTTCTTTTCAGATATTGTCAATTTTCACGTCTTCTGAAAATGCTAAATTATGTTTGATCAGGTGTCCTAGAAATATGCTGGCTAAGAAAGAAAATCTGGCTAAATAGTTGCAAGATTGTAAAATTAAAGTGAAAGCAGCCTAGAAAAGATTTGGCATCATCATCACTACTTGTTTCACACATAGTAAACACAGAGGTATATTGGGCAAATATTTACACTAGTTATACAAATTCATTAAATCTTCTGCCTGTGTTTAAACTTTGCAAATCAAACATCAATCCAAACCACTGTATAAATTCATACTTTATGAATAGTTCCATGTACCTATTTCAGCTCACTCAAGGTTTCAGTTCAGTTCATTTATGTAACTCTGAAAGACTATGTTCTGGCAAATGACACTTTGAAAGCTAACAACAATTAGAAGCCACCATTGTCTCTAGCTTATCCATTAAAAGTAGAAGTGGAACATTAAGTAACGTGGAATAAACAAACTGTACAACTGCCAAGCAAGATGAAAAGCACAAAAGGTGCCAAAGGGCAAGCCAAACCCCACCAAAAGGAGGGTGGAGAAATATATAAAAATTTTCATAACCTTGAGAAAAATGGATGAATGTCAAAAAGCAATGCCTTTCTTTCTGCTCTCAGATCCAGAAATTCAATACTAAAGTACACAAATGTCCTCATCCAGACAGAGTCCATCAAAAATAAATGCACAGAACTAAGTCCCTTCCAGCTTTTAATGCCTAAATTGCTGATCACACAAGGAGATGCTTCTTCTATCTCAGGTTTAAGTGAGTGAAGACCTTGCCTCCCTCCTTTAAAAACGTGTGCAAATATATCATCTACAAGAGCCAATACTTTCAGTGCTCGTATGTTATGCCATTTCTTTAGCAGGCCAGAAAATATGAATTCCATATCATAAAAGATTTCTTAAGGTTCCAAAAGTAATTTCATTCTGCCAACCTGATCAAGATTTCATCTGAACAAATTAATAGTCAGTCATTCCCCTTCATCCATCCGTTTCAGTCTCTCAGCCACTTAATATAGAGGTTTTGTGTAGCATTCTTTCTTACGGACTCTGCGCATGGGTTAAAAATGTGAGATACGGCTTGGTTCCAACCACACAGATATTCTTACTTTGCAAATATGTAAACAAAGGCTGGTAGCTCTTGAAGGTGTGATTTTCAGGAATTATAGAACTCACAAAATTCTACTTTCAAGGAGACTTCAACTGATGACATCACTGGGAGTGCATCATTCATTTAAAATAATATTTACATGGAGTTGTCTCACAGACTGCACTGCTGCCAAAAGGGGGAAGGCAAGCTCCCCACAGAATATCCCACTCTTTTCCGGTGCCAACTCTTCCCACCTAAGCAGCTGCATACTCAGCTGAAACAGTAACCCTTTTAAGTCTTCTTTTAAAAGTCTTTTCATTTTTTTGTCAGGGTTAGTTTTCATCCCCATCAATATGGCTGACTGCATAGCTCCACCATCACAGAGGATACAAAAGCATAAATCAGGTAGAGAAAGCACTCTGCGTTTTGGTGGCACTACAGTCTTACATCAGCTACGGGTGATAATGAAACCACATCCTTAGTCCGTGTTTTTACAAAATGGGACAATCTGATTAAAGAGCCAACCAAAAGCCAATCTTGTTCCTCCCCCAGTTTGCAGAAGGACACACATACATATCATTTACCTCTGGCTAAACCTGCCTCTGCGAACTGACTCAAAAAGCATGAAAATAATGACAGTAAAAATAAAGTGCAAATTTTTTGTTTGGTCATTGAGATGAAATCACTCATTATGAGTCTTGGGAGCACCACAACTGTTTTTGGGGTAAATACCTCTAAGCGAAGACAGAGGGTGAAGACCTTTTCTGTTTGCCAGGAACAGGACACATGAGGTCAGAGGGATGGGAAATTGCATTTCTAAAAATATTCCACAAGAATATCATCTGAATCCTAAGATACTAATCAGCTAATAGAAAAAGCTCTTGGCTGCTTGTGTATACAAAAAAAAATGAACAATTTGTTGTCTCTTCCTTCACCAAGCCCCCACAGTCTTAGTTCTTCTAGAACAGTTACGCAAAAGGAAGGAACATCTTTTGAGACCCACCCAGCAAGACTTTGCTGTTGAAAGCAAAACATGACAGATCATTTCTAGATCTGAGAGCAAAATTCATAACAATTAATGTCTTTGCCTTGCTTTCCCCCCAGAAAAAAGATGTACCAAGATGACATCACTAAGAATTAATACATAAGCTGCAAGCTTGAAGTAGAATATTAATTATGACCATAAGCAAATGAGCAAATCATATACAAAAAAACAGGGTAAGTAGATAAAAGCTTAGCAGTTCTTTACTTTGTCTGACTGATTTTTTCCTCATTATTGCATGTAGTTTAATCAGTGCTTCAGGAAATCCACATCACAGACTACCAGGGAGGATATGCAAACACTCTTCTCAACTGGACAAGAGTCTTTGTTCTGAATTAGGACTAAGTGAAACATTCCTCTGCATATAATGGCAAGTAAAAAATATTCCTCTTCTCTTGAATTCACCCCTCCCCTGCAAACCATACTAAAAAAGAAAACAAAGAAAAGATCACAGAAGTAAAATTCCCCTCCCCACCATGCAATTCACTTAGGTCATTCACTAGAAGGCTTTACTAGTCAACAGGAGAATCTCCATTTTATGTTCAGTTTTTGCTTTTGATAGAACTACAGCTAGTATTTTGGGAAAAATTGCCCTAATGAGGACAAAAAGTCACACAAAACTATCTTCAAGAAATGCTGTATCTCTCTTACTTTGTGCAATTTTTCAGGTAGTTTTCACAAGATTTCTTTCAAAACTTGTTTTATATATTCCTTCCCAGAAGAGAAGCCTCCAGAAAAGGTGAGGGACTGAACATAGGCCTTAAGGCAGGAAGCTGACATTTACTTGAAAATAAAAATTGAGAGAAAAATTTTCAGTAAACTCTCAAGCTTGGGACTGCAGGAATATGACAAGAAAGGCCAAAGCCCAATTGGAGTTTAAATTGGCAAAGGAGATAAAGGATAATAAGAAGGGGTTTTTTAAGTATGTCAACAGTAAGAGGAAGCCTAGGGAAAATGTGGGTCCCCTGCTGGATGAGGGGGGTGTCCTGACAACGGAGGATGCTGAGAAGGTGGAGATATTGAATGCCTTCTTTGCTTCAGTCTTCACTTCTAAGACTCCTCCTCGGGACTCCCCATCCCTGGAGATGTGTGATAGAGTCCGGAAAATGGAGGGCTTCCCTCCGGTTGAGAAGAGCTTCCCTCTGGTTGAGGAGGGGATGGTCCGGGAGCGTCTGGCTGGGATGGATGTGCACAAATCCATGGGCCCTGATGGGATGCATCCGCGTGTGCTGAGGGAGCTGGCGGATGTGATTGCCCTACCGCTCTCTATCATCTTTGACAGGTCTTGGAGAACGGGAGAAGTGCCTGAAGACTGGAGGATAGCCAATGTCACTCCGGTCTTCAAGAAGGGCAAGAAGGAGGATCCAGGGAACTACAGGCCAGTCAGCCTCACCTCTGTCCCTGGAAAGGTGATGGAGCAGCTTGTTCTGGATGCCATCTCCCAGCAATTGGAAGAGAAGAAGGTTATCAGGAGTAGTCAGCATGGATTCACCAAGGGGAAATCATGTTTGACCAACCTGGTAGCCTTCTATGATAACATCACTGGCTGGGTAGATGGGGGGAGAGCAGTGGATGTCATCTACCTTGATTTCAGCAAGGCTTTTGACACTGTCTCCCATGACATCCTGATAGCAAAGATGAGAAAATGTGGGATAGATGAGTGGACTGTGAGGTGGGTTGAGAACTGGCTGACTGGCCGAGCTCAGAGGGTAGTGATCAGCGGCACAGAGTCCAGCTGGAGGCCTGTAACTAGCGGTGTTCCCCAGGGGTCGGTGCTGGGTCCGGTCTTGTTCAATGTCTTCATCAACGACCTTGATGAGGGGATAGTGTCCACCCTCAGCAAGTTTGCTGATGACACAAAGCTGGGGGGAGTGGCTGACACGCCAGAAGGCTGTGCTGCCATTCAGCAAGACCTGGACAGGCTGGAGAGATGGGCAGAGAGGAACCTGATGAGGTTCAACAAAAGCAAGTGTAGAGTCTTGCACCTGGGGAGGAATAACCGCATGTACCAGTACAGGCTGGGGGATGACCTGCTGGAGAGGAGCTCTACAGAGAGGGACCTGGGGGTCCTGGTAGATGACAGGTTGGCCATGAGCCAGCAGTGTGCCCTGGTGGCTAAGAAGGCCAATGGGATCCTAGGGTGCATTAAAAAGAGTATTGCCAGCAGGTCGAGGGAGGTGATCCTCCCCCTCTACTCTGCCCTGGTCAGGCCTCAGCTGGAGTACTGTATCCAGTTCTGGGCTCCCCTGTATAAGAAAGACAGGGACCTCCTGGAAAGAGTCCAGCGGAGGGCCACAAAGATGATAAAGGGCCTGGAGCATCTCCCCTATGAGGAAAGGCTCAGTAAGCTGGGTCTGTTCAGCCTGGAGAAAAGAAGGCTGAGAGGGGACCTGATCCATGTTTATAAGCATCTTAGTTGCGGGAGGCAAATGGAGGTGGGGAACCTCTTTTCAGTGGTCAGTGGGGACAGGACAAGGGGCAATGGCCTTAAGCTGGAGCACAGGAAGTTCCGCACCAACATGCGGAAGAACTTCTTCACGGTGCGGGTGACGGAGCACTGGAACAGGCTGCCCAGGGAGGTTGTGGAGTCTCCTTCCCTGGAGATATTCAAGACCCGCCTGGATGCCTACCTGTGCAACCTGCAGTAGGGAACCTGCTCTGGCAGGGGGGTTGGACTCGATGATCTCTTGAGGTCCCTTCCAACCCCTGCAATTCTGTGATTCTGTGATTCTGTGATTCAAGCTCTTCCTTTGTGTGTTTAAAGAGGTCCACCCATTGCTCTGACATTTTTCAGACTTAACACGCAAAATTATCAGCAACTTAGAGAAGAAGTGGTACAATCCTTCACAAACCATACTCTCTAAAAAAGTGTTTTAGAAAGCATTGAAGTGATAAAGCCAGTCTCTATGCAGTAAAGAATGATAATAATTAAGGTAGCTCTTTATATACACCTTATGTTACAATTTTAATTGAATGACTCCAATGAGGTGAGTAGCTTTCCACAATTCATTGACTGTATCAACTGAATTACAACTTACAGCCCTACAGTCCAGTAAAGGCAGCACTGCTGTGCCTGTTACCAGCCACAGGCCTTGTACTAACTTTGCATGTGGAACTAGGGCTGTAATGCTTACTTATCTGGGGTTGGTTTCGCATTTTTTCAGCTTTTTTAACTGCTACACTAATTGTCTAATGAGCAGTGACAATTACCTAATGTTTTAGTTTTGTTTAAATTTGAAGAGCTGGGCAGTGTGTGTTAATAATTTTGATATATACGGGAGTAATCACTACTTATGCTATGTTATGTCTAATAGCATCTTGCTATTAGCTATTCTACCATGTAGAACCTTACATGCTAGAAACTAAAGGAGAACAAGTCTGAAGTGACAGCAGAGCCTTACAGATGATTTCCAAAGCCCCAGGGCTACCAATGGGTCACCAGTGGTCACCTACTGATTGCAAAGGAACATTCAGATCCAGGTAAACCCAGTTTTATTTTTAACAGAAAAGACAAAAAAAGAGAAGTATCCAATATATGTAAAACCATTGGCCTTCTGCTGTGTTGAATATACTACTATACTAGTAGATGTTTCTAACAGCTGTTCCTCTGGGAGCAGCAGCTAGCTAGCGCGCAAACTTTGTTACTGTTCTAAGTTTAGCAGAGATACCTCTGGCTGGAAAGCTTGTTCATTATGTGAGGAAATGTGACTCACTGCAGATGCCAAAGACCATGCTGTTGCTGAAATGGATAATTCTGTTCTCCTGCTACCTCAGCCTGCATGTTTCTGCCACTTCTCTTGTGCTGGCACAAGGCAAAGACCAGTTTTCAGCTAGATGAACTGTGTGGGAACGTGGCACTGGGTGTGAGTAGGGACAATGGAGCAGCCACCACTTTCAGCAACAACTGACAGCAGTTGTGGTGTAAACTGACCATGAAACTGTGCAACTGGACAACAGAAGTGATGCTGAACCAAGAAGAATAGCATACTTCTTCAGTCATTAACGTGTCATATTTTGCCCTTCAATCACTCCACAATCAGATTGTTCACTCAACACCAGCATCTTAAATTCTGTACATGTACACCACTTAGAATTCTTGCCTCCTTCATTCCTCCTTAGCATACTTTTCTTATCCCAGTCACACCACGTTTTCAGCTTGTACCAAAGATAATCATGAGGAACCTGTTACACAACTCAGCTGCATATGAGATGCACAGACAAACACCAATCTCTGGTATGTTATTCTTAATCAGAACAGCAAATGAAATCAAGTCAGATGTCATAAATTTTTAGTGAATGCCACCTTAGAACAATACTTACTTTTCCTGTGATGAAGTTAAAATGAAAATGTTTAATTCAAGAAGTGTTAGTTGTAGATTTCATCATTATTTTTAATTTGGCTTGTTTTCCTAACAAACACATTTACAGTAGCAACACTTTCACCACATAACTAGTGAGACAGCTGATGCTTTCAAATCAAGCCCTATTCATGGTGTTACACCATTTATTCAGAAAAATCATACTCTTAACATCCTTTTCAAACAACTGATTCATAATCCTACTGCTTTTTCCATCCTTAAAGTATTTCCAGAAACATCAGTCAAATTTGTTCAAACCTCCTCTTACTTCTCAGTTTCTGAAGAACTCTTGGAACTCAATCCCCAACTTTGCTGCATAAAGACAAAATATCATAAAGGAAATAAGTGCACCATTTGGACAACTAAGTGTTATGCCATTCACAGGATGCAGAAATGAAGGGAGGAAAAAGACATTTTCCACAGCAGTTGAATTTGAGAACATTAGCCTTCCGTATCCCAAACTGTGTCTTCCACTGTTTGAACACAGCGTTGATGAGGATGGAGCTGTTGCTTCTACCCTACTCAATAGGGCTCCTGTAGTTTGTAACTCTTCTTGAAGCAGACAGGAATCTGATTACCATGGTTCCAAAGCAATGGGGTCATTGATGCTTTGCTGAACTTAAAAGCAGGATATGAATTGTCGGGCTCAATTAAGAGCATTATCTTTAAAAGAAAGAAACCAAACCAACAATGAAACAGACAGAGGTAGTCCTACATCCTCAGAGGCCCTTTGTCCCAGCTTTAAGGTTAGGCCCAGTCGAAAATACATGCTGGTTTTCTCCTGTGCTCTCTTTGTGGAGAAATCAATGAGATCCCAAGCCTGGGTACAGTTCAGGGCCTCAGACACTTCACTGTGGGAGTGAACTTCAAGTAGCAGAGATAAGCACGACAGGACAGCTCCCTTCCTTCCTGCATGCTCATCCCACTAAGACCTGCACCCTAAACTACTGCATGTCCATACCTAAGCATTCAGCAACCCTAACAGCTTCCTAGTGACACGAGTCACTCTGGAGGTCGAGGGAACAGCCCTCCTGTTGTCTGAGGTACCTTGAGCCTTGCTTCAAACGTAGCCAGAATAGTTCATGAATTTAGGCTCTACCATTATTTAATAAGTGCTAAATGAAATACCTCTTCAAGCAAATTCCACCTCTTCTGTTGCATTTTATATATGCAAAATTGTATGCAGTTTGTGTCTCCACCAGAAAATATTAAGGCCAGAAATGAAATGGCCTATGTGCTCAAGCACATAAGTTACAAATTAATCTCCTTACTCGAAAGTGATGATGGGCATCAGTCAAATACGACATGCCATGAGTTAAGCGGTGGTACGGCAGGTAGAGCACCTTTGGTTTTAAGATTCTGAAAAGACAGATAATCACATGGAAAAGCAGCGTGGACTAGGATCAACCCAGGGAAACAAGACTGAAAAATAATTGGATTGCATTACTTAACATTTATATCTCATTTCTTCATCTTTTTTTTTTTTAAGATATTTATTCAATTCTTTCTTTCTTTTTTTCTTTACAATACTCAATTCCTTTCTGCTTTATAGTTGCACTTTCAAATAGAAGGATCCTACTTTACTTGTGCAGACAGTGTCTTATGTGCACGCCCAGAGTGAGATGGAAGAACAGTGATCGCAGTAATGTAGAGAAGATTGGTGGCAGCCATTCAGTTCTATTCACGGAAGGTATTTCTGCAAGGGGAACACCCCTGGGCTCTACGCAATGATGGTCATCCCTCGTTTTGCCTCTGTTTATTAATTAACTCTTCCAGAGCTAGAGCTCTGGCCATGTCAAAAGAGAAAACTGCTCTGGTAAGGTCTCACTTGCTCATAAAGCTGTGATTTTACCTCAGTGCAACTAAAACTTCTGTACATATTAGAGTCGTTGCTAAAATGATTCACATCATCGCACAAAATAACACACACTTAGCTAAAAATATTGCTTCTCCCATCATAGCTGAAAGCGCAGCAGGGGTTTTGCCAGCATAGCTACTTCCCAGGCCAATGGGACCTGACTGAATTCTGAATTTTTGTTAGTGAGGTAGAACTACAACTAAAATGAGATTTTTTATATTTTGCCATAGCATGAAAATTAACCTTAGGGAAAAGTAGTTGATTACACAGAAAACTTAAATAAGACTTTTCTCAAAGTTTCCACCTCAAATGTACTTGAAGCTTAAATAAATAAATAAATAGAATCTAATATCTTAGCATTGCTTATCTCCTGAATTCTATATATATATTTTATCTGTGTTCCATATGTGGGCTCTTCTCCTGAGGGAGGTGACTAAAAAGACAGTAAGAATACTGTCAACAGGCTGCAGTCTGTTATTACAAGAGTCTACACACTGCTGGATGTACCTGAGAGATACCTGTCAATCTGAAAGCTTTTAGAACTACTAGTATACAGAGACACTCAATTGTACACTCAAATGTTTGTAGAACTGAATAAAAGTTTCAGATCCTTACAATAATTTAATAAATGTTAAATTTATTTCACACTTTTCAAGTCTCCAATTCTACAGTTCTAGTGTACAAAATGCTAAAACACATCAGCAAAATAACTTATTCTGTGCGCAGTAGCTTAATTTGAAAACAATTGTCATCCCACGATTTTCCCTAACATAATACTGTACATTGAGGAATTTGCATACAACACATTTTTTCTGCTGAATAGACTGTATACTGCCTTTGTTTCATCATTTGTGTTGATCCTATACCAGCATTACTTAATTGGCATAAATCAAATTACTCCTGACTTGCATTCCATATGAAATGAGACTTAGTCCCCCCTTTAACTCCCACATCATGCAGAGCAAGTGTATGCCAGCTGGTTTAGAAGCAATGTAAGCAAGTTATTAAAACTCCTATTAGAGATCTTCAAGGATAACAGGCTATTATCCTGCTTAGCAGCTGCTAAATGGTACTAATTACCAGCTGCAGACCACTAGCTGTTCGATTCTGTATGTGTATAGTGGTATTCCCAGAGAGTGCACAAGGAAGTAAACTTAAAGCAGAACAAACTAGGGACATACCCTAATCCAAAACAGTCATGCATGCGTCAGATGAGTGACCAGAGCTGTGATGGAAATGGCTTGCTCCAGGAACATCTCACCCCCTGACATACTTTCCTCAAGCATCCCTTCTCACAGAACATAGTCTGTGACAGTATACATCATCGAAATGCAAGTCACTTCGCTCTTGTCTATGCTTCCTTTCATGCACTGCTGCCTTTGACCTTGTGTAGCAGTGGCACATGTCCATCTACCATGAGCTGGTATGGGGAGTTCAGTGGGCTGAAGGCTCATGAAAGGCTTTTTCCATCTAATTCAGTGCCCCTAACTGGCTCATGTCAAGACGAGCATAAAGGAAGGAGTACAAAAGGACAGGACAGTAGCAGAGGACAGAAAGGAGAGTAACCAATGGTAACCTCAATTTAGCTTAATTCTAAGCTGTTAGAAACATACTTTGCAAGTGTCATTTGGTATCATATGTGTCCTCAGGCTACTGTCAAAATTATGCCACAGTGGCTCCAAGATGCTTGCATATTCTGTTTCCTTTCTTTGCATCAGCACATCAGCCATGCAACAGGGAGGTGAATCAGTTCAGAGCTGACACTGAACATAACTGTTGATTTTGTGAGGTGGTTCATTCTTTCTTGGATCAGTTTGCTAAACTGACTTCCTCTGCACCACAATTGCTAAGTCTGACACAAAGAGAACGCAGCAAGAGCTGTGGCAGGAATGGGATCAAAAAAATATGAATGAAAATTTCTGAATCATAAAATATGAACACATAAGCATTGGCATAACACATAGGCACACCAACATAAGCAAACACTTTATTTATATGACTTGATTCACTACTGAGAGATACATTGAACTCAGAGAAGTATCTCCCTACTGGTGTAACTACACCCCTGTGGGAGTGAGCAGCACAATTTCAATTCAAACCGTGTGACTAGAGCGATGCAATTCTTTTTTTTTTTTTTTTTTAATGTAAATCATGCTGCATAGAAAGCCACTACAGGGTGTTATCAATAGAATATTTCCCCAAACTTTCAACATACAGGCAACTATAACCGAAAATGTTTACATAAGGAAAAAATAAAGAAACAATGAATTTTTAAAAACATTTAAATGTTCCAACTAAGGAATACTGTGCACATATTTAGGCAGATATTGCTATGCAGAATAGTTATTCTCCATCATCTGAATCAAGTCTACATTTTTCTTCGATCTTACCTATCCTGCTGTATCTACCTACTCTAACTCAATTCCTTTCCAAATTCTTATATCTTGCATGTTCCTTGTAGATGAACATGGCTACAATCCGAATCACCTGAAGATCATCTGTGTTCCAATGCCATCATGCAGCAGGTGTTGGGAGAAGCCACTGTGTAGTGTTGTTAATAATACTTGCTGTCATTATTTGAGATAACTCTCAAATTTCTACTCACATATCCTATCTATCAGCCTAGTTTTCCTGGCCCCATCCACTTGTATCCTCACCCTTTAGATATTTACAAACTATAATGAGGTCCCCTCTCAGTCTTCTCCAGGCTAAACAGCCCCAGGTCTCCAGCCTTTCCTGGAGATGCTCCAGGACCCTCATAATCTTTGTAGCCCTCTGCTGGACTCCGTGCAGTAGTTCTCTGTCATTCTTGAGCTGGGGAGCCCAGAACTGGACACAGTACTCCAGGTGAGGCCTGACCAGGGCAGAACAGAGGGGGAGGATCACCTCCCTCGACCTGCTGGCCACACTCTTTTTTATGCACCCCAGGACACCATTGGCCTTCTTGGTCACCAGGGCACACTGCTGGCTCATGGCCAACCTGTTGTCCACCAGGACACCCAGGTCCTTCTCTGCACAAGTCCTTCTCAACAGAGCTCCTTTCCAGCAGGTCAGCCCCCAACCTGTACTGATGAATGCGGTTATTGCTCCCCACGTGCAGGACTCTACATTTGTTCTTGTTGAATCTCATCAGGTTTCTCTCTGCCCAACTCTCCAGCCTGTCTAGGTCTCACTGAATGGCAGCACAGCCTTCTGGCATGCCAGACACTCCTCCCAATTTCATATCATCAGCAAACTTGCAGAGGGTGGACTCTGTTCCATCATCCAGGTCATTTACGAAGATGTTGAACAGGACTGGATCCAGCACTGACTCCTGGGGAACACCACGAGTTACAGGCCTCCAAACTAGACTCTGTGTCGCTGATCACAGTCCTTTTCTGGTTGATGAACAG
The DNA here is from genome assembly GCA_013396635.1 of Penelope pileata. Taxonomy (NCBI): domain Eukaryota; kingdom Metazoa; phylum Chordata; class Aves; order Galliformes; family Cracidae; genus Penelope; species Penelope pileata. The sequence goes on along the minus strand of WBMW01005670.1, from coordinate 99,259 downwards.
GTTCCTGTATAGCAAATTTGAATCTATCAACACACTTCAGACAACTGAACCAATATCATTTTTTAGAGATCTCACAGATGGCGAAGAGATGTGAAGAACCTTGGAGAATACTGTTAGATGTAGTATGTAGTTACTTCTCTCTCATAACATTTCCAGAGTTTTAAAATGGAGAGAAGTTGAATGTTGATGTATACATGCCACCCTCCCTATTTTTATTTTTCAGTAACATCAACATTCAATCACAGCCCTTTACAATTTGCCCAAAACAACCGAGCACAGTAAAGTCCAGATGGCAATTACTAAAAAGTGTACTAAGATAGCTGGTGCCTTCTTACAGGATGTCTCTTTAGTAGACTACAAAAGAAAGCAGCAGTTAAAAATCCATACAGATGCTTCCAGCCTTAAAACAGCGAGTTGTAATTTCCATATTCTCAACAGGTTAATTTGGAAGTCTAGAAAAAATCACCACTACATGCCAGTAATGGCAGCAATTTCTAAGATCTAGAGCTGAGACTCTAGCTCAATGATTTAATACTGCAGCTGTCATGTTTGGCTTTTGAATCTGAATGTAATCAGAACCCTAAACAGTGCACGGTGTGATAAATTATCTCCCGCAACCACCTCATTGTTTGAGAAATTATCTCCTGCAACCACCTCATTGTTTCCCATGTAAAATCACAGCGTGTCCCGTTTCAAGGTCACATATATACTACAATGTAATAGGGAGTCATTGGTAAGGAACGAGGTAAGGAAACAGTATGTAGCCTCTGGCTAACTGCCTGAATTCTAACTTGAACTATTTACATATGCTTTAAATCCTTGTTTAAAGCAGGACATTTAGAAATATTGCCAATTTCACCTTAACTACTCACCTTCCCACCTTCATTCTTGGATGCAATTCACACAGAAACACAAGCTAAATTACCCATTCCCTTGGATTCACTGATTGTACTCTTACAAGCTTCAGTTCCTCCACTGTAATAACCTGTTACTGTGATGGCTGCAAATAACAATAATCAAGAAAAATCAACTGTCTATTCGTTATGCCATATAAGCTTTTTATTCATTTCTCTCTCGTAGCTATACAGCTTGTTCACTGCCAGCTTGAAGTGAAAAAGGTTTTAACAGCTAAAGCCCTACACACCAAGTTAAGAAGATACCTACCTCAGTGCATTGAGAAAAAAAGAATCCTCCATGTGTCAGAGAACAGAAAGATGACTGAAATAATAAGCAGTATGCATACATCATGTTTAGAATTTTCATTGTGGAAGAAAATCTGCAAGACGCCGTGGAGTTAAACCTGGCACTATGTGTTTGTTTTGACCACAAAAAGTACTGCAATTCAGACAGAAGGAAAGAGCTGAGTAACAGAAAATCCTGAAGAGACAGAATTTAGCTTGCACTTGAGCTGTTTTTCACTACACTTATTTGCCTGGTTGCCTTTTCTCATCCTCAGAAAGCAGATGAGAGGTAAATCAGGGGTTCTCATTTAGATGCTCAAGAAGCGTTTGGACAGTGCTCTTAGCTCCATGGTTTAACTCTTAACAGGTTGCCCTGTGAGGAGTTAGGAGTTAAACCTATGATCCTCTTTACCAATTCAGAATATTCTATGACTCTAAAACCTCCAAGCAAATGTTCTTCTCAATCTGACAATTAATATGACAGTGATAAACTAAAGCCCATATTAAGGTCTTTTCGCACACTTACGCCTAAGTATTCCACCAAATCAATATTCCACCAGTGTAACAACATAAGTCTATACTCTGCTGCAAATGCCTTCTAAAATTAAATTGGAAAATTGAAAATATTTTTTAAGGAAGTATTAAAAGTGTTTTGTTTTTTTTATTTTTTTTGTAAAAAAAAAAAACAGTATTATTGCTTTAAAGTTTTGTTACTTTTGATGTTTGTTTTTTTTTTAAAAAAAAGGTTTTTCTCCTGTTTTTCTGTTGTTCTGCAGTCTAATTTCTATTAAATGAAATGAAAACATCTTAAGGTAAGCACTATTGAAAGATGAATGCAGAAAAGTTTCCCCTTCAAACTGAAATATTATTGGAAACCAACTTGAAGCACCATAAATACATTATTGAAAAAGAAATCAACAGCAACTTGCATAGAAAAGCTTTTCTTGCTATCACTTTATTTCACAGGTTTGTACAAGCGCCTCCTGCTTAGTCACAGCAATCTTTCTTTTTAATCACTGTGACTTCCAACAATAAATGGAATGTGGATGCTGCTGATTTACAGCCTTGCATATGATTTCCCACTGCATAATTTTGGAAAATCAGCTCTAGACTCCCTTTGAAATAATTGGGAAAAATGCCAGATGCTCATTTGTTGTTTGTTAGTGGCTTAACAATCATTTATTGGCATCACAGTGAATATGTGAGTGATTAACCTTGGTGTTTCTAGTTTCATTTGGGTGCCAGAGTATGCTAAAGTGAAAATCTTTTTATTATCACGTGGAAAGAAAGATCTTATGGAGAAAAACATCAACATGAAAATATAAACGAGCTTGATAGGCTTAAACTGAAAGCAGTACAGATAGATGTATATATAAAGCATGTACAGGAAGCATGACCACTTGGGTTCAATTCATTTCTCAGTCAGGAGGACTCAGGCCCCATTCTCAGGAGAAAGCCCTGTCAGACTGGACACTGCTCAAGAGACTTGAGGCATGGGGCCAACACCAGCAGAGAAGAGGCAGCATTAGAGAGAAGGGCACAATCCCCAAAACAGCACCCAAATCAATCCACAGGTGCAACATGCAGGGTGACAGAAAAGTATGGGTGAGAGCTCCAACCTCATTCTCATGGAGAAGAGGAGGATGCCACAAATCCCTCTAATGATAAGATGGATAAATCAAATTTGGCATGAATGCCCTAATAGATGAACTCCAGAGGAACAAAAATGGAAGGATGCTTTGTGTCTAGTTCCCTACTAGCTACAAGGCAGATGGTAGCTGTTCAGCTCAGGGTAGTTCTGGGCATGTGTAAAAACAAAAACTGCAGCTGAAACAGCCTAGGGAGCTTTCAGGACTGAAATAAAAGAAGCTGGTAAATGGAGGCACTCCTGAGGCCAGGCTGTCCATGGGGAGAACAAAAAGGCTAGATAAAATCTACACCATCAATCCTATCACTCATTTTTGTAATACCTTACATCTTAAAGTTTTCTTTATTTCAGTTAAATATATGTTGTATGTCAGGAACCTTATGTATCTTTATCAAGTAAAAAGTAGCTTAGCATTCAGTTCTCATTTCAGCTTTAACAAATTACTGAAAATGTAAACACATGGACCAAAAAAAAAACAAAAAGAACATATGGAATCCTATAGGAATTCAAATGTATTCAAATTTCATCTCCCTGTGATTTTATGATTGCTTTTGAAATGGGCTGCTTTAATTACTTAACATCTGTTACCCAATAACTAAAGGCATTGTTTCCCTGCATCATAACAAAAAGATGACCAGTGTTGAATTCAGCACACATGGAGCTAAACAAACTTAAAAACCATGCAGAACCTATAGGATTAGAAGTTTTCTGTGGTTTGAAATGTGCCTTTACCTTCTGGGCCTTTGAAACAGCTTCTTCATCAATGGCTGGACTGAGAAGGGTGATTACTGCTTCCTTTTTCTATATACTGAGCAGACTAAATCACTGGCAGCACGTCTGACATTCAGCTGTGTTAGACTCTTCCAAAGCTACAGAAACATAATTTCCTAATACAGAATGGAGATAATCGACTGTGTTGTCAATATATTCATCTATGGTATACACTTTGCTTTCTTTCCAAGACCCTCAACTGGGAAAAATTTTGCGCACTTCATTAATTTCATATGCACTGAGTAGTCCCTGAACTTCACTATTCATTTCCTAGTGTTCAAGTCTCTTCAGGATTGGGCAATAAATATTAAATTGTATAAATTATCATATATATGCATTGCGACATCTTCTAAAAGAGTCCCTAGTAAATCAACTCCTGCCAACAGTCACATTTAGATTATCCTGACTTACAAATTTATCCTCAGGTTCAAAGGAAACTAACTGTAAAATAAAAAATAGATTTGTATGTGCAAAACTTGTTTTCATTGTCATTCCATATATATAGTGGACTCCACAAGCTTTCCCAGGGGGAACAACCGAAAAAAAAAAGTTAAAGTGAAGTTTAGAGTGATAGTAAACAGTAATCAAAAACTAAAATATATTCAATAATACTAGCACAATCCTTAAACTAAGTAACATAAAACTTGATAAATATATTTGTCTTTCAAATTTTAAGAGGGACTGAGCAGGTTAAGGTAGGAAAATACACAGCATCTAATCTCTCAAATAAATTGTAGCTGCTCTGTAGTTCTGCTTCACACGATCTTGATAACACTGTGTTTTGAATTACTCAAACTGAGATTAAATCAATTTTTGTTTTGGCCCCTCTTCACAATTTCACTGTTCATTAACCTGCTAATAACCATTTAATTGATCTTATTTCCTATTAATACAGGCTTTGATCCAAAATTTCCATTTTTAATTTTGGGGGTTTTCTTTTGTTGTGAAGTTGTACATATGCACATTCAGCACACTATAACTGTTTGCTGTTTTATATTGCTCAGGGTTGGAATGGTGCATCCGGAGTTTATTAGTGAAAGGGAGAATGTTTCTCAGAAAAGAGTGTAAAATCCTAGAGCACAGGCAGAGAGCCATTAAAAGCTGCTCCAGTTACACAACCTAATCCTGGATTCACCAACTGCATTTTTATGCGTGGCCTTTATGCTTTTGGTGTAGTATCTCTGTAATACAGTTACATGTGCAGTAAAACACTCCATGCATTTAATATTTCTCATAATAAAACTTTGAAAATTTTACTCCTGTCTCTTTAGAAGGCTGTAAACGAGACAAATAGTGTACAAAAGAAATGCTAATATAAGTATCTTTGGGAGCAGAAGGGAATGAAAGAAGTTGATATTAAATATTAATCATAAGAAACAAGTCAAGAAGATTTTAAAGGTGGAAAGAAGTCGGAGTGTGTTATGTTAATTTGGGGTGGCATAGAAGACTGATTTGAACTTTCACACAGAGGTCCTTTTCTCCTCGAAAGTCACCTTTTCAACTCGCAATGGAGTTTAGTTGCCTAATTTAAGAAAATTCTGGTTTAACTCGATTTGGCAGATTTAACACCACATCTATCTCACACCTCTTTCCTAAAGTTCAGGGACAACTATAATGTCATGTTTTGTTATTTGTGCACTTCATTAATTTCATATGCACTGAATATTCTCTCAATTTCGCTCTGTCTTTCAGTGAATTTGTTACACTAATGCAATTCTCTGTCTTGTCTAGTAACAAAGATACCTCTGAACCACCAACACACAAAAAATGCAGTCCTCATCCAAAGCTTTGGAGAATTTTAAAAGCAAGGCACTGGCATGCTCAGAGCCTCCCTTCCTAACCATTCATGGCAGCACAAGCAGCAAGTACACCTGACAGCAGGCTTCACCTAATGGGGTCCTATGTTTGTAAACATGCCGTTCCTGCCCGCATCGTGCCTTTTCATGCTCTTCTATGAAGACTGCTGGCAACTCACAAACTCAGTCTCTAAGGAAGCAAATTTACCCTATGTTTGCCAGACTGAGAGAGTGCAGCCTTTTATTTTCCTAACTAACTTGTCTGTAACCAACCAAGCTGTTAGTACTGGAACAAGATACAAGAGCAAAGCACAAGCAAGCCTATTGTAATAAGATGTAAAAATAAGAAGTCAGTTACTAGATCTGGAAATAGAGCAAGGAAATAAATTCTCCATTTCAGCTTGTTTTTAACCTCTTTGTTTCAAATTATTTTGTCTTCAAATTATTTTCTGATTGTTTCTTTGTCAGTTCGTTTGTTTTTAGAATAAGAACTGTCACTATCACATCCTTGAAACATTCTCCTGACTATTGAAATGGTCAGCTCATCTGCCACCTCAAATCAAAGACACCTCCTTTTGAACAGACTTTGTTTTCCCTTCCCCTGGGCCCTTTTATAACCCAAAGTTGTTAGGATGCCAATTAGACTCCAGTACCAGCCCCACTTGTACGCCCTTTTTGCTTCCTTACTCAATCTTTTAAGTAATGTAACCAAAATTTATCATTATATTGTACATTAAACAGTATTTATGAAAAATGACTAGTAATACTAAAACTTTCCATTACATTGGCTTCCCCAATCCTCCAAAACGTTACTACAAAATCTTTTGAAAGGCAAGTGATACTGGCATCCAGATGGGAAGTGAGTTGGGATCCCTGTTTTCTTCCCCTGCTCTAAGCAAGCACTCTGCAGTCAAGCTGCTGGGGCTAGGACCCAGTCTTGGAGGGCCTCCTACAGCAGTGGACACTACAGCAGAAATAAGGTCGGCAGGCCTGGGCAGAAGAAGAGAGCAAGGATGAGTAAAACAGGCAGAGCCAGGCTCAGTCTGCAAAGAAAGGACCACAAATGGTTATTATGGATGCAGCATCAGCACTAACACCCATCCACTTCAGTACTGTGGCTATTTAGAATCACAATATGCCACAGAATCAGCACAATGCCCATGAAAAGGATGAAACAGGACTTAATTAAATTAGGGAATCTGCATTCCCTTTTTGAAATGCTGATTTTCACAGAAGTACCTCTTTTGTCTAAAAAGAGAAGCTCTATGACCTTCTTATTCTGACCTTCCATGCCCTATCAGCCCACATCCATCACGTCCACATTAGAACTTCAGAGTTTTCATAACAAAGATAAAGATACTAATACAGTCCTGTGATTTGGGTAACATTACAGGAAAGGTTGGGTTACAGAGTATACCAAAAGATGACAAACTAAACCCAGTGCTTTAGTTTCCCTGCTCTGTGATATTTAGGGTGTGGGTACGATTTGTGCCCACCATCAGTTGCAATAGTAATTTTGGAGAAGATATATTGCATTTTTCATAACTATCAAACTCAATGAGTTCTTAAGAGTGAAATTTCAATCAGACTCAGGTGTGAAATAAATCCCTGCACTAGGCACATTTTCAATTCATTTTTATATATATTCATGTTATCCAACTTATCTACTCAACCAGACTACTCCTCAACATTTTCAAATGGGCTGTACAGTCTACATAGGTCATGTTATCCCAAAGAAAAAAACCCTTGATTTTCACTTGGGAAGCTACTTCCAATCCTATTCTATTGCGTTCTCTTTCCATTTTTATACTAAATGATATTCTCATGCAACTTTAAAAAATCCCTTTCCAGGTCTGTTTTTTACACCTATAGAATGGGTGTTCTTTCTCATTATCACCAGCCACATTCAAACTTGCTTAAATATGATCACTGCTCTCAAATCTCGTTCTTAATCTCTTCCTTTTTAATTCACTCCAACTGGTTTTGTTGCTCTCCCAAGAGCTCCAATGCAATGTATCCACATTTTCTACTTAATCAGTATATGTAACTGACACTTTTTTTTTTTTTAAATAACAAGACCCCAAAACAAATAAATCTACTACAGAATTCATCAATAAACAGTCTCAGAGAAGGGTAAGACAGTTAAGCAGACCTGGAACCTGCCTCAATTTAAAGAACGAAGGAAGTACGTAATTGTAGCAAAGCCTTTAAGATCTCAAGAGTAGCAAACAATTTCTAAATAGGTCTAAGAAAAAATGAAGAAAATAGGCCCAGCTGCAATATTCTTGGGTGAGTCTATTCTTTTATACATCTGCTATCATATATTCTCTTCCAAGGGTAAAACTGGAAGAAAACTGCATGAATCCAACAATTTTCACTCAGAGATTTTCAGCATCATTTTACAAAACCCCACACCCTGAAAGACATGAACCTCAAGGATTCGTAAGAACTTTCAAACAGAAGATCATAAGAACAGAGCAAAAACATTTACATGCTCATCACAACGTTGACTCCCTGTGTGTGTACATCCAGCAATTTCATTCAAAGCACCCAGGCTGCACAGCCTTCTTCCTGGACAGCACGGTGCGCCCATCCATTCTACACAGCAGGCTCAGCCTCATTCACAGTCAGGTGAGTTACATTATACCTCAAAGTGAATTCACCTCTTCAAAGCCATTGCACTTCAAGCTGATAAAATTAATTATCTACAAGGAAAGGCACAACCAGTAGAGTTTAGTTGGCTGAAGCTATTTGAGTACTGAGTATGTTGTAACATACCTTTGCATTTGTTATACCTGTTACTTGTTATATACTTGTTACTCATCATAAACAAAATGTCTAGTTTGAAAATTCTCTCTAAAAACTAAAGATATTCCAACAACATTAAAATAACCTGTGGTCAAGTATTGGTGTTTAGAAAACGAAACCAAATTTTTGAAGACATACTGAGTTCTCATCTTGATTACTCCAGCATTTATTCCAAAACATACAATATTCAGATTGGTTTGAATCCCAGTTTTCCCCAGGACAGCAACTTCCTCTAGTAGAAGGTGGTTTATTCTAAGTCATGAGATTATTATTACCACTTAATACTAGGATACTTCTCAGCTACTTATTTTCATTAAGCTATACCTTAAAAAATGTTTGTTCTACGCCCAGCTTTTCCAAAGAGAAGCATTTGGCTTCCTGTACTCAAACTGAGCCTATTTTGGAATGCTGTTAATTGTTAAGCACAGTATGCAGTAAATAAGCCACATCCTGCAGATCAGACATGGATTTACAGAAGAAAGGAAAGCTGATGGCTGTTAGCACCTGGCTGCCACCTTTGCTCCTATTAGGACCTCTTTCACACTCCTCTAGGCTATTGCACCAAAAGCAGGGAGGTGAAGAGATGCTGTGACATTTGAAAATCCAGGAAACTTGTGCTCATTCTTGTCTGCAGCCATATGTTGCAACCATTTCTGCCTTACAACCCAGTGAAGGGGAGGGTTCAGATTCCCTTTTTCACACCAGAGCTGTGTTTACTCCAGCTGCACAGATACAGTTGATGTGAAACTGCAATAAGGTGGATGACATTCCATGCAATTATCAGGAACCATCACAATTAATTTACTGGCTACACGTACCCAATAGTAAACAGTGATGTGTAAGGTGAATGATGAATGTTGAATGAATGACTGAAATAGAAATAAATACACTAAGAGAAACACGTGGTGCCAAAAGCCCGACTTCCCCAGCTACGCTTGTTTCAGCAGGATTACTTCTGCATAAACCCAGTCTGGTGTTATGGATTGAAAACACATTACTATTTGTAGGCATTAGGTATGCTCACAGAGCACATCTTCCAAGTCAGTTTTGTCTGAGAGGAATTTAGTTTCCATGCTCCATAAAGCAAGACAAAACAGTACATGGATATGACACTTAGTACAAAGCTTATGTCTAATTTGAACTGAAATCCTAATGTAGATGTATTCACTAAGAGTCATGGTTGGATATTACACTCAGCAACTGCAGTAGGAGAACAGCATTTAGGTCTATGAATTTCAGTTCTTTGCTTTTTTCTCAATTCTTATTTTTACTCACGTGATAACGATTGTTAGTATAGCATTATTCACTCATAGGTGGACAAGTAATGGGAACATCTGCCTAAAATCACAACAGGCACTTGCAGGTCCCCAAGGCACTCAAAGAAAAGAATCATACTTTTTCCCAAGTCCTGTGGAAGGATCACAGGCATCAAAATCAGGACAGTATTGCTAGTGCTGCTGGGGTTACCTTTAGGCCATTTGAGTTGCTTACCTATATTATTTTCTATTATTATTTTCTATTCCTTCCTGCTCATGCTATTCAATTTCAGCAGTTGCTGAATTTGGAGTTCTGATTCAGGAGCAGCTCAAGGCCAAGTAACTGCAACGCAGAAGACTGTTGATCCCCCATCAGCACTCCAATGAGCAATGCACATTTCTTCTGTCAAAATTAGCCTGAGGTACTTGACTAGTACGGAATACTAAAAGTTGTATCTAGCATTCTGCTTGTTTTTATACAGACAGTTGGAAACCATGAGAACATGGAGAAAGAAGTTCTTCACCTACAAAGACTGCATTTTTCCATATTGTAAGAGTGGAACAAAAGGTTTTGAACTTTATTTGTAATAGTTATAAATGCTGTCCTGGGCACTCACTGAGCTCTTTGATCCATTTGCTGTACAGTTCCAAACGCAGAGGACTGCACCTCAGTGATAAGCAACAGCAGTTAGAGCCAATGTCCACTAAAATTAAAGTTCAGGAATGAGCAAAGAAGCCAAACCAATAAAAATTCAGAGAAACTTGGCAATTCTGCTGTGCAATGGCACTCTTGTTCAGAGCCTCAGCTATTAGAATCTTTAGAGTTGGAAAGGAGCTTTAAAGGTCATCTACTCCAACTCCCTTAGGGTAGTTTAGTGTTAATATGATTACAAAACGCTGCCATAAAAACCATTTGTAAAGGGGTTGTTAAAAGCATTGCATCAGTTCTTTTCTTATATCCCTCCCACACACCAATATGGGGATTTCTAGGAACTTCTAAAACTTGAGAGATCCTTACTGCAAGGTTTGGTTTACTTTCGAGGAGTAAAATATAAAATTCCTCAGATAATGAGCAGCTGCATCAAGGATTCAAACAGTGCCAGGAAACTAGAAGCAGAACCCAAAACTGCAGCTACATGCTTCAAAAGCACACAAACATCATATCAGAACCAGAGAGCTGACCCACTGCGATCAACACCATCTCATGCTTTGGCCAGGCTAGTGTCACTAATTATTATACCAGAACTAATTAGTCCAGATTTTTGCTAAAAATGGAAAATTCCTTTTCAAAGTAACTTGTGTGAAATTCTGTGGCCCATAGATACATAACAGGCCACACATAATGGTAATAACAGTCTTAACTGATTTTGAAATGTATTAGTTTATACACACGTTAACCTCAATTTGTTGTATCTCCTAAGGTTTAATCTCTACGCTTTACTCACTACAGTGACAAGCTGTAATATATTGTATGCCTGTATATTCTACTACTTCCATCACTTTACAATCATCAAGTGAAATTGCAGTTTTCCCAAATGCAGGTAAACAGAACACAGAATCTTCTATTATGAAACTTTTAGCTATACAAAAAGAAAATGAATAAAATTAACATATACTAAGTACCTTCTTTATCATCATGATGTATGATTGCATCCTGTATCATATCGGCAAGATTGAAACGAACTCGATGATTCTTTCCATGTTTCAGTTTTTTCACATAACCCTCCCGCTTCTGGAAAGCCTTTTCTCGTTCATAATATGCCTTTATTTGATCACAACGCATCCGCTTCACCAGCCGCTGCCGCTGGCCAAGAGGGAGGGACTCAAGCAAGCACTGGTCAATTTCCATCTCATGTGACCGAAAAACATTACATAGCTGGAAACAGCCTGCAAGATACAGAAGACAGACATATTTAGACTATGCAAGAGCGTGCTTTCAACACGTAGGGAAACCTCCACCAGATTTCTTGTTCTCCTTTCTAATCACCTGTAAGTCTACCAAATGAGCACCTCCTACTTGACCAATGCAAACTATGAAGAGTAAATATCATTATCCTACACTTTCTGGAAACAATGCCATTCTATTAAAAATTTGATGCATTTTTTAAAAAAGCTAATTAGATTCATGCAAGAAAGTGGGAATAGAAAAAGGTCTAAAAGTCCAAATATGTAAGAAGGGTGAAATATCTAAATAATTCAATATACTCCAAGTGGATTATATTTGCTTACAAGCAAGAGACTGTTATGCATAGAATAGCCAATCTAATGATCTTTTTACTATGTTTCCTTTTTACTGATTTTACTCATCTTGCTTTAGGTTAGCAAATACCTGCTATTTGTTATATGAGAAGAAAAATCATCATATCATAATTATAATGAGTATATTAGCATGCAGTGAGTCTTCAGGCAACTATCTATTAAAAACATCAAAATCATTTTACACTCCTAACTACAAGAACAAGAGGGTTTTGTATTGTTTTATTTTGCCATCGCATGGAGACATCCAAACGGAATCTTGTAGTAAACCGTAAGATACTACAATCTTCATGTGGAAAATTATTGCAAATGTATATTTTACTCAGTTAATCCTAACATTCAAAGCATCACCTTTAAGTCAGACTACTCTCCTCAAAGAGGACTAGTGGATTGGCAGATAACTTTAGTACCTGAGTCCTTAGATGTGAATCCACATCTTACAGATTAATGAGTAGCCCATTAATCTACCCTAAAAGAGCTTGAAGTGGTGGCTGGAGAACACGCAATCACTTCTGATTCTAATAGTCGACATGATGTACATACTTAACTTTTCTTCAAATGGTAGCTAGGTGCCCAAATTTCTAATTTCTAAGAACTATGAGCAGCCCAGATGAGAAAGGTATTCTAGTTTGATGGAAGAGCTCTTGAAGAGAATGCAGGCTGAAGTCACGGTGGGCAATTAAGAAACCTCTGTGCAACTTCAGCCCTGCTTTCGTCCGCCCATTTCACAAAATCTTTAATTAAATCATCAGAAGACTCCCACCTCACACATTGCACTAGCTAGGTGATGCTGACTAAATGACCGCTTTATTTTCTCTTTGTTGCTTGACATAAATCTTATCTAGTGGATACCATTCAAACTCTGTTCTGAAGCCATAATTAATAATTTCCTGGCAGGGTTTTGTAGGGCTCACATCATCATAGCACATAAGCATTTCAAAAATATGTCTTTATTTTCTTAAAAAACTGAGGGATGGATAAAGGTGCATTATTACCTCTCTTCTATAATGAAGAACTGAAATACAAGTGTTTTCTTTTTAAACCACTGATTTTGGGCGTCCAATTCAAGACATCTGTGCTCTTTTCTTGAAGCTTTGTTTTGCTTTAAAGACATAGTGCTGTATACACTATTACACAACACCCTAATAATTATCAAAGTGATAGTTCTACATCTGCATGTCAGCCCTGTAAATTAGAACTCAGGGCCTCACGTTAGACTTCACAAAATTGAGGTGCATACATTTATACAAAAAATGCCCAGAGCCACTTGTTGAGAAACTCCAAGACACAAGCAGACAGAGAAAACCATTTTGCAGGTCGAGTTCAAGTCATCTTATTTTGACAATAAGCTACCCTTTCCCTCCCTATAATTTCTGTTCTTTTCTTAGCACACTCTTATAGTTCAAGAAAATGAATTGTCAAAATAAAACATTGGAAACAAGTATTGGCTTACATTAAGTCAAAATCCACTTTTTGCATGTCAGATGCCGACTCCTGTATAAAACAAAATATTCTAGTTGACCTTAAATGATATGCTTGATTTCTGAGCATGTCAGAAATGACAAGGAAATGAAAGGGTAACCCCGTAAAGCTGCAGAAGACGGAACTGCATTCCCAGCTTCACTCCAAGGAATAAGAGCATTCAATCAAAAAGTTCTGCATTCAGACCTTCCTCAGGCTGCATCTCTGTTCCATCACAATATGAGGACAAGGGAATGAGTAAACTGCAAATCTTCTTGTTTAGAATTAAGCTTTGTATAAAATATTTCAGTACTCATGCCTTAAGCTCACGCAGCATTTTTGGCTTGTAAAACTCTAAGCTTATACCTTAGTAAGTATAGTTTGGGTATACTGTCTTTAAGCCAGGCTCACAGCCTCAAAGGGAAACCCAGCTTGCCGTGTTCTTGTAGCCATCTGCTGCACTCATTCCAGTTTCTCAATGTCCATCTTACACTGGGGGGGCAAGACTTCAGACGTACTTGCAAGTGCAGCTTCACTAGCCCCCAATAAAGGTGACAGTAATTTCCCTCATTCTGCTAGCCACAATCTACCCAATGCATCCCAGTGTGTGGTTTGCCTTATTTGCAATCAGAGTGCAGGACTGGCTCACATTCAACTCATGTCTGCTGTAAACCTTGCATCCTCTTCAGCTGGGCTGCTACTCAAATCATTTGGTTCCCAGCCCATACCAATTCATAGGGTTATTCTGCCCTTAGCCATGAAAATACGTACTTCCCTTGTTGAACTGCTCAAAGACTCAAGATTAAGCTCTACCATTCAAAGTATGCCAGCCACTCTGCCCTAATTTAACATTGCCAGTAGCAGCAATGGCTTCAGTTGTAAAGAAAACCTCCAGGAAGAAATAGCTGCTAAAATCCACAACTTTATTAGGCAGATGTAAACTTACTGTTTATGGACTGGCAACTCGGCTACAAGCCAGGCTGAAAAGAGAAGCTATTAGAGCCTCCTAAAGGCAACATGTACAGCAGGTCTGTCCATTCTCTCCTCTTCTCTATACGAGAAAAAAACCAGTACAACCCAGAAAACTAAACTCACACAAGAATCTCATATGCAATCCATTCAAATTGGACAAGATTTTTGGAAGGCAAAAACCCAAACAGAGCTCCTTCTGAATGCTAGTCAAGAGGCAGTGTGGTAATGTGAGGAAAGGGTTGCAGGTAGAGAGAAAAGTTGCCTTCTGAATCAATTTGCATAAGAGTTTATATTATTATATGACACCACATTTGAAAATTATTTCCTGTGTTTCTCCTTGCCTCAGAGTATGACAAATTATAGTTGCGTACAGCAATTTGATAAGGTCACTGTGACTGTCATGGAAGATTGCACTGAAGAACTCATTAACTGTCGCCATCACAGTTCTGAAAAAGCTTACTAAAGCCTGGTCTATTTAATAAGATGCCCCGGACCAAAATAACTAGAATAAACATGATTGTCAATGTATATCTGTTTTTAAAGCCTGCATCTTCCATACAATCACACAATGTAAAAACCTTTATGAAAAACTGAAATGTCAAAAACAAAGATCCTTTATTGTAACATAATGGTTGTTAGCTAGCACAGAACAAAGGAAGCTTGTAAAGAATAGGAAATGAAATCTGCTTAAAAGATGCTTGCTAGTGTAGAGCTGCTTCACTGACTCCACCTTGAACCATTACAAAGAGAAGAATCATGGCTACAGAACTACCTGTTGATAAAATTGTAGCAATTTACTCACAATTGGCCAGAGTGCCAATTGCATGACATCACAAATTACAAGCTCGATCCTGCTACTACAAACATTAGAGTTCTGACTAAGGAGGAACTGTTTCCTCCAAATTGGTTACCAGTTCTCACTGTGAAAGTGAGAGAAAGAACATTTTGTGGCATCACAAAAACCAGCTCATGAGCAACATGAAGAGACTGGGGAGGATGACGAGATATAAATAGAGAAGAAGAATAGAATTGCTACAGGCATTTTACTCCCTCTCCTAGAGGTGACCTGAGCACAAGTAACCATACGGCACAAAGGAGCAGTTGCCCTATCTCTTTCCAGAACCCATAATGATACTTCTTTCCTTTGTATTTCCTGTTCTTATGGCTTTATCTCACGTTACTTTAGTCACTTGCTCTGGCATCTAAACTGCGAGTCCAATCACCCTCAAAAATGCACCTTGGATGGTAATACCCATCACCACAGGGTGATTATGTTCCTATCTAAGCTGGATTGCATGTCAAGAAGCATTTAAGAGGCATTTCCAGAACTAGACGCTGAGTGCAGAACTGCCTATACACATTCACGCAGGCCCTACAAAACAGTTCGCCACTGTTCTCACACATATTGTACTTTAATTTTTCATGTGATATAAATATTTGTTACTGTGATTCAGAGAAGGAAGTATTAGTGGACCCTGGGAATCGTGTTCTACAAAATACAGAAATACTCTCTCTTTAATAAAAGCACACTCACAACCAAAATATTGATGTTTCTTACTGCAGCAAGTATCTCACAGAGTGACACAGAATTAAGGTGAATGATACTTAAAACTATGAATTTTCAAATACTAATCCATGTTTACCCTTATTTATGTAATCATTTGTGTTGATTTTTAGGATATTTTAAAGGAGGAATAACTAACCTGGGTACTTGAAGGACTATGGTCTTTAAAGCCAAGAAACATAACATAGTGCAGAAGGGTTAAAACTACCTCAAAAAAGGGCAACCTGAGATTCCAAGAATGTACATACTCCAGATTCTACTCAAACAATATTATTTAAGCATGTTTATCTCATTAAAGGAAAAAGGGAAACAAAGCCCTCCAAAACATACAATGCGTTTTGCCTGGGTACTTCAGCTCCAGAGTTTTGTCTGTTCCTGTCATAATCACATTTAAACACCTAAATGTTCATTTAGGTACTTGAAGTTGTCCTGATTTTCAGAAAGATGAAATACTTGAACATTTCATCAACTTCAGTGAACTGTTCAAATAGATAAGCATTCATTAAATAGAAGAAAAAAAGTTTTAATAAATACTGAATTATTACATGATAATTCTAAAGCTGGCCTAATCTCAGTACTAATCTCAGTACTAATAAAGTGATGTAGCAGTGCATGCAGTGAGCAACAAGTGGTTTGATAGTTATAGAACCAGATAAAAGGACGGTGTAAATCAGTGCAGTTTCATCAGCTTCAGAAAGCTGCATTAATTTGCAGCCCATATTTGATAACAGAAATAAGATCAGAAACTACAAGACTGACCCTTTCAGTAATGCAGTTTGTTGTTATACATGATGACTTTACTGTGCATTGTTGGTAGCACGCAAATCATAGAACCACAGAATCATTTAAGCTGGAAAAGACCCTTAAGATCATGAAGTCCAAGCATTACCTAACATTACCAAGTCCACCACAAAACTGTATCTCTAAACACCACACCTGCACATCTCTTAAATACCTCCAGGGAACACACGTATAATTTAAATTCATAACACTAAAATGAAAATATTAATTTATGCATAATTATGCAGCTGAACTGAATTCCACGCAAAATCGGTGATACAAATGCAAAAGCCTAACTGAAGTTAC
This sequence comes from Penelope pileata, assembly GCA_013396635.1. Classification (NCBI taxonomy): domain Eukaryota; kingdom Metazoa; phylum Chordata; class Aves; order Galliformes; family Cracidae; genus Penelope; species Penelope pileata. The sequence goes on along the minus strand of WBMW01005670.1, from coordinate 82,460 downwards.
GGTGTCTGGACAACAGATCAATGTATTCGATTACGGGTACCCTCTTCAGAAATTAAAGCTATTAGGCATCATCTATGGATCTTACAGACAAAAAAAGAAATATTTCTTACCCACAGAAGAGGCTAGATTAATTTAAATCCATCTCAAATTGCAATGTTAAGGTTGGTATCAAAATACCCAGGTTTGAAAATCCTTTGTTCAGTGCAGGGAAAATGACTTACCATTTGAACAGCCTCTCTGTTACGTTTATTAAGCTGCAAATGAAACACAGTGCTCTTAACCACTCAGCCCGATTCTAACAGCTGAAGCATTTTCACCAGGTCAGCAGTGTTGTGTTCTCTGCAGCGATGGGCTTATTCCTTTTCTTTTTTCTTAGTTCCCCTTCCAATCCCCAAGCAGATAATCGTAACGGAATGGTATAAACGTAAACTATTTCCCTTGTAATGAACCTAAAGAATTCAATTAGCACCAAATCTTCTGAGAATAAATTGCATGGCAGTAAAGGAGCTGATCTGGATCTCCTGTTCTTGGCTCTACTGAGCCTCTTTTGGATGCAATACCAAAGTTAGGCCTTCTAAATGACAACATAGCCAAAGCTTTCTCATTTTCTGCTGAACACGCAACTCTTTCTTTGCCAAAGAGCAATACTGAGCATATTTAAGCAAGCATCCTCTTGTAAAACCCCACTCCCTCTCTTCAAGAGCCTTTTGATGTGACTGGACTGGTAAGCAGGAACTGCAATCAATTTCCAGCTTGATACGAAGGAAAAGTTGCTTATCAGACACTATTAATCAACTCTATAGGCTTTCTAATAGACTCTTATTATCTACCTATCAGCAATTCAGTGAAGTTACAGCAGCATTCTCTAAAAATTTATCCTATTTAAACCAGAGAATCAACCAATTTGGGATTTTGCCTTTGTAGTGATAGAAGAGAGCCTGAATAATAAGGAACTAAGTATACCAGAGGGCTCCGCGCTGTCATTTGTGATTTACATCGTGCAGCAGTCTATAACATACGGATATTGTGTGTGCTAGGTAAAAGTCATTAACTGCACGTCAGCCTATTGAGTAAATACAGCCAAACTGCCTGCCCATGCATTGTCTTTCAGTGTAATAAAACACCAGATTCCAATACACGTGCTAGTGTTTCCTCCTGATTTTAGGGAAAAAAATATAATTATTTTGTTTTGCCTGTCTTCAAACACAAGAAACACACAAATCTGAATGGTCTGAGAGGAAGTGTGCGCACCAGAGAGCAGTTGTTCTCATCTGTGGATCATATCCAGAAACTGCAGGAATACAAACAAAATGAATAGGCACAATCTGCTCATGCTCAAACTGTTAGTTTTGGTAAAACTGCTCTCTAGTACATAAAAGGAGGTCAGGGAGCAATCTCTGGCTCCCCAGCTAAGTGGTACGTACTGCCTCATGTTCACATGGCAAAGGACCGCAGAAAACAAACAAAACACACCTAGACTGCATAGCTACTGTCTTGATTCTCCTGTGAGAATATTTTTTTTTCTACTGCGATGTAAGACAATTATTTTTTTTGTGGCTTTTAAATGTTCAGCGAAGTGGAGGCTGCACTGCAGCGTATCAGAAAGGAATTTTATAACGAGGTACATGTGAATGTTCTAATAAGTAGTAGAAGAGTGTGCAGGTACGGAATGGTATTTGAGGCTACAAAGCCTGATGTGATAGAGGGAAGACTGGATCTGGGGCCATATTATCCATACTGCCTATCGGGAGTGGTCTCCAGATACTATTTACAGCCTCTGCCACGGACAAGGCTAGTTGGAGCTATTCAAAATTAGCCAGAAAGCAAAATAACAATCCTGTAGACCATCAAAGTTGAACGCCTTTTCCTTTGAAGCTTTTTCCATGAATGCTGCCTAACCGCTTTATCTTCATTTCTGCTTACAACAAGGTAAATAGTACAAAGGACAATTCTGCATGGCACTACTCTCCACTCGAGGAAGAAGGAAATTCCTTGCAGTAGGCTTTAATTTCCTTGCAACATACCCAGGACTACTTGGTATCATCTGTGACAAGAGATTTAACAGTTTTTAAGCTAACTCAGATACCCATATGGTAGAAAAGCAATATCATCACTTTTAACTATAATGAAATAGTTGTATATCATTCCTAGGAAGTGTAGTTCCAAACACTGCTCACTCATTTGAATAAATTGTGTCACGATTAAGCTGTTTTTTGAGATATTTTCTTGAAACTGCTTAATAGATTTGGAAATTATGATGAGAACACAAACAAAAAGATACACACACACAGACTTTCACGTACTTTGTTTCCTCTGGAAAAATCAAACCAAAATACACCTGTATGATTCCCAGAGTCAACTTTAAAATTTTAATACAATAAGTCCTCATGTCAGGATCTAAAAAGAGAGTTTAAAGTAAACTCAGAAAGCAAGTAATCTGATTCAGAGATTGCACTGAGAGTTTTTGTTGTTGTTTTGGTTTGGATTTTTTAATATATATATATACAAGTTAGAAGGAAAACTTAGTTGACTGTCAGAGCTAACCCTTATAACCTTTTGTTCACTTTTGGATCTGTGAATTTATGTCACTCCTTATTTGAGATTTCCAGAAGCAAGAATTTTTTAGATTAACATAAAGCACTTCATAAGGCTTGTCACTCACAAAGCCTTTGAGAAAATAACATCAGCGTATTTTGTCATATTTTAGTAATCTAAATTGCCATAAGTCACACAACCAGCAAATAAAACTCAAGAAGGTCCAAATAAGAAGGCATAACAAAAGCAAAGAACATCTGGGCTTACCAAATGACAATTAAGGGGGGGGAGGGGGGAGGGGAGTGGGAGAGAGAGGAAAACCTCTAGAAAAAAAAAAATCTCCTTTTAGTTCTTTCAAGAGACCTGGCTGTCTTTATTAGGCTGCAATGCAAAACTTTTGAAGTTTCAAATCCTCAGTCAGTTCTTTCACAGACATTCTCAGGTATCACTATTTAGGCTGCAAATATGCCAGGGATCAGCAGGCATACAGCATGTGAGAACTACAGAAAACATTAGGAAAAAATTCATAAATCAAAAGGTTGCAAAAGCCTGCAGCAGATTTAGGGGCTTTTAAAAGGAAGGTACATGTGGATCAAGACAAAGAGGATATTCAGTGTCATACATCACAAACATTCAAAAGCTAAAAAGGAAACAGTGGTTGATAGACCCCAAGCGTAAGGACTGGCAAGCATACAGGAAAGGAAATCCTGTGCCAAATGGACTGTGGTTCTACATGCAATCTCATCATTTACAGAGATTACTGCAAAGTAAAAGCAGATGGAAAACTAGTTTACAGTGCGACAGAGCTAACAAAAACTCTGCTTCAGAGCTAATATTCAAGCCTTTGGTCACTGTTCGGTGTACATCAAGGGACTGCCATCTCAGTTTTCAAACAGCAAAAGGATTGGAAACAGACCCTCCTCCTTTCTGGGGAAAGGCAACTTATCTGGAATAGTGCACTCAATTCTAGACAGTCAAATTGGAGCAGTTCAAAAGAAACCACCACAAATGGTTCTGGGGCCTGAGGGAATGATTTATGAGGAAAGATGAAAAGAATTAAATATGCATAGCTTAGCTAAGCAGCAACTAAGGAGAGAAGTTAATAGAAATCTGAAGGGTGGAAGGGAAAAAGAAAGGTTACATTGCATAAAAAGGAAGAGCATTTGGAACAATAGAATGAGTTTAATATAGTGTACATTTCAGCAGAGTACAAATAGCACACCTAGATGGGATTACCAAGCAAGACTGCAAAATCCCTGGTTTGGCATACTGTGCAGACAGTCACCAAACAGCACCAATAAAGGCACAGAATTTTGGAGCACTCGGGGCAGCTCAGTCAGCTCTGGCATCTCTGGATGGCTCTGCGTACTTCTGTACAGACAATGCTCCAAAAAGCCAAGAAGTAACCTGGGACAATTTCTGGTACACAGAACCATACCATGGAATTCGAAAGTCATCTCACACACTGGGGGGATAGCTGGTGGGCATGTCCTAGGTTAGCCTGGGCTGTGGTTGGAATAGCAAGGACTCCTGCTCATCTCAGCTGGATCTTCATGGATGAGTGAAAATGAAAGCAGGTGGAGCAGGAGTCTATCCTGGTATGTTAAGGCCACCTTCCACATCTACCATCTAGCACTATACTCTAATGCTGTAGCACAGTCATATGGAGGCACATACCATAAGATAAAAGAAGCGCAGAGAATCTCTTATCAAACTTGACTCTGAACACGCAATAGCAATATCACTTTTATGCTAAGTTAAAACCACACTATTTGTCTTCTGAAGAACAGGAGTCAAAACCTGATCAGCTTCATCTCACGAGAGAAATCAAAAAAAAGACAGTGTCAGTGGGTGGACTCCTAGTCCAGAGGAAACTTCAAGTTCCTTCACTGAGGAAATAACTAAGGAAACGTACAAAAAATGCTTCAAACTCATTAAAGAATTTGAAATAGAAATCAAATTATTATTGCAGCTACAACATTACTACTCACATGACAGAAAAAGTGTATTTCAAAGACATAATAAATCTATATATTTATTAGGAGGAAGTATATCATTTTGATTGCTTCGAGGTTTTTTTGTCACAATCATCTATATGGTTTATACATACTACTACTGTAATGAATATTAGTAATGCAACTCATTAAATAAAATAGTTGTAAACAAAGTAAATCACCCAAAGAACAAGGTGTTCATTTCATCTGCAATTCAAATATAACTTTTCTCCTCTTTCACATAAACTGAGTACTGGGCAAAAGATTTCACATGCTTCCACAGAGCCTCCTGCAATAACCTACTAAAAGACAACAACACTATCCCCTCCACAAAGCCTGAAGAAAAAAGGGGAAAAAACTGCATGCCTGCTTTCATCCTTCCTTATCCTCAGCTTAGATGCAACATTTACAAAACTTCTACAGGAAAAATCTTTGATTCCTTGTATAGTAAAAGGATCACATTTGAAATCCATCGATTAGCTTTCAAGAACGACCTTAATAAACCGTCCCATTTTCAGTAGAAGTCTTTACAAGGTCTCATACATATTTCATATGTCATGCTTCGTAACAGGATTTGCCTCAAATTTACCACAGCAGGACTCCGTCAGCCTGGGGTGCTATGGCCCACATCTATCGTCTGTGTACATGCTCTGAATATGACTTTGGTTTCTTCTGAAAAGTCACACTGCGTAGGCATACATTCGGAATGGGAAACCAGTTTCTTCTTCCCAAGAACAGTATTTTCTGTTTTAAAGTCAACTGTAAAGTACAGGCAAGTAAAGCATACTTCCAAGTGGAAACCTGACAGGAACGTCTGGATTATAGCCGTGCGAAAACCTTGTAATACATAACTGGGGGTTCTCCTGCTAGTATGCCACGCTCTTCTGTTCACGCTCCTTGCCAGTTCCCTTCTTAGTGGGCAAAAACAGACTAAAATGGACAACATGCTAGCACTCTGCACTGCCTTACAGACAGGGAAACCTGTCGCAGACAGTTGTACTTCAGTGTACAAGAATGTCACTGGGAAGGAAAACAGACCCAGGGGTAATATTTGCAATTGTGTTTCTTCGGATTACAAGAGTGACCCATGTAATCTGTTACATGAGGATGAGTCTAGCAGTCAAAACACTAGAACTTGAAGACTTCTTTTAGCAGGTCTTGTTACGCTGTAGTTTGCACTGAAGGGAATTGCTTGAAATTAAACAAATGGAAAATATACCCTTAATAATAAAATATTAAATTTTTTATGTTAGCGGCATATGCCCTCATGATAGATCACAAAATTTGCATTAGGACAACTCTTTTTTTGGTCTCAAACCAAAGTTCCATTGTCTTGATTTTAATTTGCTTAAGAACAAATTGTAATTATTTTAATATAGAATCTCATTTCCTTTGTGTTTATACTGTGGAAGTGTTTGTATTTATTTCATTATGTATAGATATTTTCTCTTAGGTTTTACAACTTATCAACTGTGCAAAATTTACCATAATACAGTCTATTAATTTGTCTGAAATGAGAAAGAAAAGATACTGTGATTATGTGGAGCAAGAATTTACTTCAGGAATGAAAATAAGTTCCTGAGACCCAAAATTTTCACAAACTTCATAAAGAAAAGTGGCCATATTGCAACAATTTCACATGTGGAAATAGAGAGAACTGGTTCTTTTTTGATCATCCCTATTCTTGCAGTAATCATCTCAAAAATGTTGTATTAGAATTCTGAAGTTTCATGCATGCTGTGCAATATGGTGAGAAAATATGATACTTTGGCCTTTCCAATCTTCTTTTCAGAATGGTTATATTTCTTCCCTGCCTGTAGAATCACTACATAATAAGAACATAAGCAGCCCAAGTACCAAAAATAGAGATTTCCTTACAATTTCCTTACAAGTTCAGAATAAAATTTTCCACAGAAAATGCTGATGCTTCTCCCTTGTGGTAGATTTTTTTACAGTGGGAAACAAAATGTTCAAGTAGAAATTATTTTGGGGATGACTATAATATTCTTGAAAAATTTTATAAACAGAACCTATTCTTAGTTTAGTATAATGTTGGAATCTTGTAGCTTTCCAAGTTAATATTGCTCCTCTGGTATTTCAAACTGTATTTTTCCAAAAATCAATTTATGTTCAATCTTCTATTTAAAGTCAAAATGAGTTGGTACTGTTAGGAACATTTTCTTCACTTGGAGGCATATCTGACAAATTATTAGATGATCAGTATTACAAAAGCGCAAAGATTATTGGGCTACTATCAGCCTGAAATATACTTTCTAAAATATCACTTCCGAAGTCTACATACAGATATTAAAAGTTCTTTTTACTTCTTTCTTGTCCTCTGATGTCATGATTTCTAAGTTTTTCATGTTTTGGTAGAAAATTAGCTCAAATTAAAAAAGCAAATTTGAGTTTATGTCAGTGTCCCATGAATTCAGGAACTGGGGGATATAATTAAGGAAGTAAACCTAGTTTCACAAGCTAGACAGAAGGACTAAATTCATAGGTTGTGCATTTCCTTTTTTTCTTGGTGGCCTGCACCTATCCTGTAAATGGCGTTAGGGAGACAAAGAGATTAAGAGAAGTAAAAACGTTCCAGGTGTGGTTCTACTTATATCAAGGTTTGTAAGACAAAAAACAACTGTTCTTGAGAGCAGAATTTAAAAAGTTTTACCTGATCTTTCAGATACCCTTCATGACATCTAAATTATCATACTAACACTTTTTTTAATCTACACTGTATGTCACTGAGACACTACTCACATTCAGTCTGTCAAAATCAAATGATAAATAACACGTATTGTATTAGCATTACTTTTCAGTATTTTAAAATGTAAGGTTATGACACAAATGCTTTTCAGAAAAATCCTTTTTAATCCCCCAGAACTGCTTTATATATCTTCACAGGACCTAAGTACTCCCAAGCGATGGGATCCATTCCATCTTTCTGGATTCCCAGGGAAGACAAGCCCCACCTCTTTCTCCCAATCTCATTTTAAGCAGTTGTCCTAGACATTTCATTTCATTTCAGTAATAATCTTAACGTCATGCCATAAGCATATACAAGGAAAAGGAATGTTTCCCTTCAGCCACATTGTACTAAACTCTCTTAATCCAAGAATAAACCTTGACACAAGAGTTAGCTCACACCATCATGAAACACCATCCTCACCTAAAGGGATGGCTGTTGAGTAAGGACCAGTATAGACATCCTGCTTCTACGCAGCTCTTCCTCTTACCATCAAAAATTTTACTTCTTTGTACCCTGAGCTCCTTATTAGTGTTAGATTATGTATGCAATCAAGAGAGCATGAGAATTCTCTGGTACGTCATAAAATGCACTATATAAGTCCTGCTTGACCCTGCAACAGAAGAATGTGAAGAAGAAAACACTTTGAAGACTTCTCACTTCACTAAAGTTCTCTCACTTCACTAAAGGTCCAGTGACAAAGCATCCATCTGTCCTCTTTACTTGGGTCATCACACATCCTGCACACACACTGCCATAGGATTCCCTTTATCACAGACCAACTAGGGGACTCCAGTTCTTCTTTCAGGCTCCTTTTCTTACTCAGTTTAAGCTACAGCAACTGAACACAGATGAAATCTCCACAGGTTGACTTACAGTAAGGAAGCTAGCATGAATGTATTATGTGTTTCACTCCCTGTATCGCCTCCTCATCCATAGGAGAATCAAGTTAAAGTTCCCATCTTCTGTAAACTAAAACTGATGTATCACATGACATCTTCCCTGACCCCTTTCCATGTTGCATACAGTTCAGGTAGATCTATTTCAGGAGCCACAGAAGACTCTGGGTGAAGTGAGAAAGGCTGCATTATTTAGCAAAAGCACCCAGACTGAATTCAAAGCGCTAAACGAGAGCTTGGGATAATATGCCTCTTTTCTTGAAAATATCCTGGAATGTGATAATTCAGTCTACCTATAATCCTGGTGAAAAAGGGACTGACAAAACCATGGCTGAAATGCTCATCCAGCTGCATTGAGTTCTAGTGGTTAATAACTTCATTGAAACAGAAAATGCATTGAAATGGCAAGCTATGAAAAAGAGGGAGTAAAATTAAATAAAAAGGAAATCATACGAATAATCCAAAGAATTTATTCTTCTTTTACTCATAAATACCATGCTAATTTTATTATCAAATATTCTGTGAATTAGTGTGAAAAATACTCAAGATGACCCCTATAGGAACATTACTGCTAGCTTTGTCCTTTCAAGACAAGTATATGATCCAGGTCTACGGCACCGCACATTAAAGTCAAGACAACAACTTTTTTTTTTTTTTTTTAATGTAAGAAAATATGACTGTAATATATGGATTTTTTAAATATTACAATCAGGAGGCAGTGAAAAGAAGGAATAAAGCAGTATAGATTACAAGATATCCTATGAGTATATAACAACATTTAAAGGTCAACTCTTTCATAGCATCTTCCACTCCAAGTAATTTTTCTCCATAGATAATCCTTGGCCATATACATTGAAAGTGCTGGAGTTACTAAAGTTTGGATGTTGGAGAAATTTGTATACTTGCTTTTTATCTTGTTTCAAAGTTCTGAACTAAATTCATCAATAACCATCTGGTTAATAACTCCAACCTAGAACTCTGTCAGTTATAAGCAGGAATCACAAACATAGACTATCTCAAAGCAATGGAAGTAGATTCCAATGTTCCAATTTGATTATTCTAATATTTGGATAATTTCACTTGGCTCAGGTTTTCAACTTTTTACAAAAGTTTTCATTCTGGTTTTGGATTCACATTCCTCTACAACATTTATAGTGGAAATCAGACTGTTAAACAATGAATTCAAGCGTCCTGACTAAAGTGCTACTTTATTTATTACTTCTGGACATCCCTTAGAGGAAATTCAGAGCACAGGTGGAAAACCAGAGCCGTATCATATAAATGATGATGTTAATATCATAACTAGATATATAGAAGAGATAAGTCAGCAGCAAGGTGCCGCCTAATTTGCAAACTAACATTCATTTGCACAGTCTGTTACACAAATCCTCGAGATAAACTGGTACCCAGCAGCTGGCAGATACCATGTGGTACTCTCCTACGTACCACTGCGCTCCCTGCTAAATAGCTTGCACCAGCTAATTGCCAAGGAGACCGCCAAGACAGGGCCAGCTCTTGCTGCCAACAACACTAGGCCGCAAAAAGATATGGGCACCAGCAGTGTCAACATGAGCTGCTCAAACAGACAGACATACACTGCCTGTGTTTGAAATGCTGCTGAACGTTGCCATGATGACTGCAGCAGGCCTTATCCCAGGGTATTACTGGGATGAAGGCCTTCGTTGGGCACTGCCTCATGCAACCTGGTGTGACCATGCAGCTGCCTTGCACAGATGGGCAGGAGGATGGACTACAGACCTGCCCAGGTTGCTTCCAACCTGAGAGTTGCTATGACAAGATGGTGTCAGTACATCTCATTTTCACCCTGTCCTAGTGGGAGCAGTGCATTGAAGAGAATATTAGTAAAATTGTACTAACGCACTAGGAGAAGAATATGTATAGCCCTTCTCAGCTCAAATCTCCACACTCCAGCCCACAGAGATGAAAACACAGTGCAGACGTGCAAAAGTCAAGTAGATACCACTACAGTTCATAAAATACCAGCTTTAAAGTACCATTAATTTACATCCTTTAGATATTCCCTCTATCCAAAACAGACCCAGAGACAGAAGTCTCTGCAAATGTTTCCTCTGGTTCAGTGTCTTTTCCTCTGATACAGAAACTACCAGTGAAAAGGACAATAGACAAAGTGAGGTGTGAAGACTCATTCAATGCCCTGCAAGGTTCAGTTGCTCTCAGCAGATCTCAGAGCACCACTGGTGCTGCCACTGACACTCAGCCCTGACCCATATTTGGTCCCAGCTCTCTGCCGAACACAAGCATCAGTAGCACTTATTGGCATGTTAAGTCAAATGAGAAGGCTCAGAGGAGGAATACTCATGAGGGTTTCTCCTCTGCTAATTACAGGTGGAGGTGGAAGCAAATTTGCTAGTTCTTTATGAAGAAGTACAGGTAGAAAATGCCCTTCAGAGGTTCAACCGTCTTCTAAAGCACACAATTTGGAAGCAGAAATGCTATGTGGTGAAATACATTGACTTAGTAAGAAACCTTTTGCTACAAAATTCTGAATTTGGAAAAGAGGAAATAAATGATACTGTCAAGACTGTAACGTGTTGTACATTCACCTTTCCCTCTGGTGTGCATTAGTCCTTCATCCCTGCCTTCTCCCCATTGCAGTGAACATCCCAAGTGGTCATCGTTTGCTTTTTTTTAATGAGAACCTTACACTAATTCTTAACTCTTTCCACTTAAGGAACCTATAAGCATCGTCAGAGTTACATATGCAGTATGCCATTGAACACACACGTCCACAGACAGTCACTACACTTCCACTCTAAGAAAGTAATTTCAAAGTGAAGAAAGATAGAACAATACTTTTCTGATATCTTTAAGATATTATGCTGCAAATTCCCCATTTTCATTTCTCAAGCTTCATGACAGGCTCAAAGGCTTATTCTTGGAATGCACCTTTAGAACTAGGCTGTAAAACCAATCTGTGCTTCTCAGCATGAACAGGGAATTTGGGCTTGGAACTCCCATCAGTACTCCATGCACACATTGCACTGAATCCAGACAGGAGGAAACCCTCATAATTCATTTCCCCTTGAATTCCAAAAATACTTCCAGGGAACCTGAATTTCATAATAAAACATCAAAGAACAACGTTATTGGTTTCTTAACTGTAACACAGTATTTTTAAAATACTTTCAGAAATGACCTTGGTACACTTACATCATCAAAGACCACAGTCTGGGGGAAAAAGCCTTTTACACAATCTGCCATTTGTTACGTTAAAAAAATGTGACAAACACAAGAAGTGTGAAGTTTTCCAAGCCCTGCAGTAAAAAATATCCATGGCTAACAAGCTACTTTTGGCTGTCCAAAACAAATAACCAAATGATAATTCACTACTACAATGTAAAACAGCAATTTCCATCCAAACACTGGATGCTTTAAAAGGCAAAATCAAAAAGCTAGAAAAATATCCAGCTTAGCAGGACAAGCACAGTCCTGACAGGCAGATCAAAAAAAACGCTGCTAGGAATTTGCTCTGCATTGAATCAATACATTTAGCACAGATCCCAGCTTCATGCTTTAAGGAGGCAGCTTCCATGATTCAAGGTTAAAAGTTCTTTTTTTTTTTTTTTTTAAGTCTGTCCCACCAAATAGCTAAATATTCCAATAAGGAGGAGATAGGAAGGTTTGATATATAATAGATGAAGAGATGTGCTCTTAATTACAAAGCTATTCTCATTTGTATTACCCTTGCAAAGTATAAAAGCAGTGTCCAAGGTTGTCCTTATAGGCATCTTTAACATTATACTGTATATGACATGCTGTTTCTTTTTGTCTATTATTTTCTTCAGTGATTAATTAAAAAAAAAAGTTTAAAGAGCTAATCAGCATGAACTTCAGAATGAGAGCTTTATCACACACACAATGAAGTTGCCTCTGAACAGAAGAAAAAAAGAAACACGGCTCTGCCCGCATATTCACATGCAAAGTAACAGCTCCCCTTCCTGACTGCCACGTTGACATCATGCAGCATCTGCCTCCGACTTTTTGCATATGCATTGAAAAGACACACCTCGGAAAATAAAAAGACAGCTTTATAATCAAAACGACCATTTTGTTACTTACAGCATTTGATAAAATGGTAATGAGACATTCTTTCATCTCAGGCTGTAGTCTTGCTACAGGTTTCAGCATTCTCTTCTGCTACAACTGTCATGCCCAGGAAATGCATTATTTAGAGCCCTTCCTTCCTCAGGTATCCAGTATACCTCAGAATACATTATTTAGCGTAGGTTCTGTTCCAGGATCTTGCAGAGGCTCCCAGGTCATCCTCATCCGGCTGCCGGAGTTCCAGCAAACCTCCGTGTGCCTTGAACCACGACTGCTGCACGTGCTATTGTAGCGCGGCTGATTGACACCGCTCCTAATCCCACATGCCCAGGAACAGCAAGATTTAATTGGCGTGCACTTGCAGCCACATTCTCCCAGCACTGAGGTGTGCTGCTGCACTGCGGCTCTCGCAGTCCTGCCAGTTAATGGCTTTTCAATAGCTTTCAAATGGCAGCAAACTAAGCTTGATGAGTGGGCTCAAATGAAATCGCAGAGCAAGGGGTCTTAAATTTTACTTATGCATGTCGTTTGTGTGCCAAATGTGACCAGATTCTGAGCTGGTACTAAAACGGGATTATTTTTAGTTACCACCAGTTGCTGTGTGAATAGGAAATCGATCTAGGTTGCCAAAAATAACCACCTTTTAGCATCACATATCATTTTGTCAGTTTGTTGTAAGGTAAAAATCAGGACAGAGCTCACAGCCATCTTCAGACTCTCCTGGTTTGTGCATGGGTTCCTTTAAACTGGGCTGAGAAACGTGCTTGGGTGTACATTCCCTGATGTGCTCATTTTGTCATTTCTTTGTCTTACGCTGCACCTTTTTAACATATTGGATATTTATGTCAGAAGAAAGAAACTGCAGGCTCTGCATGGTTTATGTTGTGCATGTGTGTGTTATCTAATGATATTGTAATCACTGATTGTAAGAAAAAATGCCTTAGATGCATCACATTTAAATATGAAATAGAATCCTCTAAGAACAAGTCCATACAATTATGTATCAGACCTCAGAATACCAAGTCAGTGCATACAGTGACGCATTACCTGGCTACAGATAAAGGGCACACAAAAGGCAGACCTGCATTGTATTTGAAACACCCAAGCTGCATCACCCTCTGAGCACAGGTTCCTGCACTACTTCTCCAAGAACACTCACCTAAGAATTTGGTTACTACTTCAAAAAGCCCACAGCAGAACTATAGCAAAACATTTTTTTAAAAAAAAATCAAATCATAATTTAAGAAAATGGTGCTCAGAGGAAATATAGCTTTGTTTACCTCAAGTCATGCTTCCCACAGTCATCGTTTCACTGAGCAAGAGCTCTTGTAAGCGAAAGTGATAGCCCAGCCATATTTAAATCTTTTATCCATCTGCAAGGTTCTTACCTACTGTTTTGTATACATCACATCTTTAACAGCTATGAAGTTTTGAAGGGACTACAAAGGGTCTATCTCATTAGTAAGGATTACTAATTCAGATTCTATTAACTATTCTGCAGAGACCCCACAAGAACAGAAAGATGCATATTCACGAGCTTCCAGTGATCCATCAGCAAAACCCTCAGGTGAAATCTCCCAGCTCCTATTTCGAATCTACTTTTAGGAATAATAAACACAACAATAGTTTAGCAGGACTAATTATTTAGGCGTGGATATTTTTTTTCCCTGAAAACATTGTTTTTCAAAACAAAAATAAAAAATAGAAATAACCTAGGGAAGCTGGGATAAAGTATATAAATCACAATGCAGTAATTGCATTACCATGGAAACTTTTTATTGTAGAGCTCAGCACTCCAAAGTAATTACATTTATCCAGACTTTCTTTCACACCTATATAACACTAGGCCAGTTTGGGCCATATGGCTTATAAAATAAACATACCCAGTGCTTTAAGAGGCAATGTTAGTCATAGTTCATGAGCAAGCATCAAGTCATCTGACAAAAAGCCCTTCAAGCAATACTTTCTGGCAGAGGCACTGCTGCCAGGTTTACCTCTGGAGGCACAGACAGACAGACAGACGCATCCAGTAGCATCACAGGAGCAGGAGGGCTGGGGGCAAACACTGGCAAATGGGACAAAGAGTGTTTTTCTGTAGACAAAGTGAAGAGGAAGAAGAAGCATTTCTGATGCTGGAGAGAATCCAACGTAGCAAAAAAAAAAAGAGTATTTGGATCTGCATCATTTCAGATTGCAATATATATGTTGATCAATTGAATTACCATAGTAACAAGTTAGGATGGTGAAACGCAGTAGCATTTATGTGACAGGTTAGACTGCATGCTCCATCCCATAAGGAACAGGAGAGAAGCAAGGTCCCATATGGAGAGGATCAAGGTACAGGACAGGTTCTTCATCATCACCACCACTTTGACTTCACATCTCCATCAGACTGTTCATATTTGCATCAGACTAATCAGGAACAGATTCTTGCTGTCCACTCTTGCATGGCCAGAATGTCCCCAGTTTCTTCTCTCCTGGCAGATATTAAGGGCACAAGGGGCCACATGACACAAAGAACTGCAGTGCTATGCCTACACTGTGGCTGGGGACTGCACCTTGCCCCTGTCCCTTTGGATAGCGCAGGTCCATCGGGCAGCCTGTACCCCACCTGCAGCAGGGCACGGGGGCTGCTCCCCTTCTCCAAAAGTCCTCATGCCAAAAATACGAGGTCAGCTGCTCAAGTATGAATGACAGCCTGCAGGTGAATGTAAGATAGGTGCCAAATGTACCTCAATCCCAAGACGCAGCACTTGGCAGCCAGCTACCTCAAAAGACCTTTCATTTTCAAATATCACATGCTTGGCTTTGAGTTGTTTTTGTTGTTGTTGTTTTTCTTTTTTTTTTTTTTTAACGAAAAATATTTAGTTCTTTTACATGGCTAATTATCGTAAGTGGGCTTTGCAAAAGAAGTGACGTTTTAAATGGAAGGAAAACAGCACTGTATATTGCTGTTAGCAGGAAGTTCTGACACAAGTAGTAGGACAGAATTAAAGCACCACAAAAGTGAGGAAAGATGGAAGCCAGCATAGGAATCATGAAAGAGGACAAAATCTGGTCCACATGTTGGAAAGATACATGAGGTACCTTCCAGCTAGGCTGGAAAGTTGGGAAAGAACAAAGCAGAAATTGTAGTACTCATGGTGGTGGATGTCCATTTGTAAATGAATATTTCAGGTGTGAGAACAAAGATTAAAAATTTCAGGATTCTGAGATGAATCCAATGAAGGGAATTTTTTTGTTGTCAGTGATTTTACAAAGCAAATTGTACAATTCCTTTGTTCATAAGAAGAGGGACATTAATTGTAATCAACATTTACTCCTGACTCAATCTCAGGAATTCTGAAGAAAAGTGAAAAGGACAGAAATGACACAAAATCCAACCACGTAAGCAATGCAAGTATATCTGTACAAACTGTGTTGTAAAAGTGCTTTCTCTGACCATTAGGGAACATAGACACATTTTCAACCCTATGTTTAAGCATACAGAGAGGCACAAGCGTACTTGGACTGGAGGACAAAACTGGGCTGGTACCACACTTGATTTTCAAAAACTGAATATTAATGTATTTGATTTCGTCCAGCTTACTGAAAATAGTTATAAAAGAAAATCAAGGTCAGAAAACAAGATATGTTTAGTCCTCCCAGAAAAATTCCTTGCCACCTCTCTCTACAGAAAGAAAACAGTCACTTGTATGCTCTATGCAAGTCCAGCATTAAATGAAATTACAGATTTTTTTAAATAGAATTTAAAGATAGGACAGCCATCAATAGGATAGCTACTTAAGATAAACACACATTTACAAATTGTCAAGTCAGAGTATACACTGTTTCCATAATTCAAATTCCAAGACTCGAAACTTGTCTTAGAAAAAGCACCTATGTTTCCTAGAATAACAAGGTAAACAAACACATTGCTTAAAATAAGGTTTTGCTGCCAAGAACTGGCATGTTGTATTGTATCCACATCATGTAAATATTTTGTTATTCTTAATAACAACTGTCACAAATGAATATCTAATATTTTTTAACATCTTAGCACATTATACGTTACATATAACTGCAAGATTTGATAGAAAAATGTAGGACTACCTGAAAGCAATCTGAATAATGAGAAAAACACCAAAGCTGCTGGTTTTAAAATGCGACAGATGCTCCTCATTTATGCCATTCTCATTCAATGCAACAAAGGTTGCTATATTCCTTCATGTGTTACAATTTCAGCCTCTCACATGCCAGTTTAAGCCTGCAATGCTATACCAAACCAAAAAAAAAAAAAAAATCGACACTGATTGACGTTGCTTAGATATTTTGACAAATCATACTACTTAGCAATCAGTCCTTGATTGTGTCATCTAGTTACCAACAACCTACTCTTCAGATAACATCTGGTAGTTGTATGCCTATCAGGAAGCAAGGGATGAGCCACAACAGATGTAGATAGTTAGCAAGAAGCACCCCATATAGTCATTTTCTCTCCATGCATTATAGCAGAACAAAACAAAGTATTTCCAAATAAACCTTCAGATGAATTGGCCCATAAGATGTATGTGAGGTTTGCTCCATAGATAATATCAACCACATCTCATCAGTCTAAGTGTGGCTGATGCCTAGAGATCTAGACATCTTATTTTCTTTTCTTTCAACCTTTGCATACTTTCCTCAACTCCCATTTCACTGGAAATGCTTCTATTTTTTAAGGCAGGATGGGATCGTCCTCCCATTCTTCTACCACTGGATCAAATCCTTACTGAACAGGAAGAGTGAAAAAAAAAAAAAAATTTTGCTTCTTCTTCATTTACTGTTATAACAATGTATATCAGTAGACTAATCCCTAATTATTTTTAAATGTCTTGGAAACTGTACATTAAAGACACTTACAGGACAGTATTACTCAGTACTGATGAACTTTGCAGAACTACCACTGGAAGTTGCAGGCCATCTGAGAGAACTATTTGCTTCCACACCCAAAGTGAACATTTTTAGGCTGTGTGTGAACTCTAGCAGTTCCTTAATCAGATAAGATGAAGAAACTATCATATGTCGTAACAGAACAGAGTAATAACAAGACAAAATACAAGAAAGATATCTTGATGGTCTCATGTGCCGTTAATCCTATCTTTGGCACTGGTAGTGACTCAATAATGAATTTCTTCATGATAATCTGTGTGTACATTTTTTAAAATTAGATTTCTTAGTACATTTGATGCAAGGATGTTAGAGAAGAGCTGTAGATCTATTTATTTAAGAAAAGCCTATGTTAGGTTTTTATGAAAAGAAACTATCTGGACACATGTTAAAACGAAAAGGAAAAAAAAACATAACAGCCATCGCTACCCCACACAAAAGAAAAAACAACAATGAATTTCCATGCGAAGTGCTCTTACATGGTCAGTCTTTTTTTTTCCAATTTTCAACATTCAGGAATGTAATGGAGAAAGATAACAATTTAATTCAATGTATAAAGTGTATCATTATCCTCCCGATAATTAGCAAGTGCCATGACTCATGGCATTGTATCCTTAATTATTCTTTTCTAACTTGTTTGATAGTTTTAAAACCATGACAATAATGATGAACACATTACCAGATGGATAAAAAGCCAGGAAAATAATAGAAAAAGGTGTGTAGCTTTATTGGGGCAAATGTTACTTCAACAGTGCAAATCTTCTTCAACAATAAGCAGAGAAAACTTGGAAGGATCTCAGAGTAAGTAGTTAAGATAAAACATGATTCTACTTTAGGAAAACTGGTCTTAAATAGCTGAAAGAACTGAAGAAGAAAGTGACAGAATCAGACACTTCTGGCAAGACATGGCTGGTGTGGCAATCTGTAACCTTGGAGAAAACTAATTCCATGTGTTCCAAAAAACTAAAAGGACTGATGCTGAAGATATTAAAAGGGCTGGTGATGTAACAGAATACAATATTAGCCAATGAGGATATTGCTCTCAGATTTGATAAGTTTGATTTTCACAAAACGTTAAAAAAAAAAATCTCAACTCAGGATTCTCAGACTTATTAGCGAGTCTTACATTGAGTAAAAACAAGGGAAGAATGATCACCTGCCATATATTTAAAAACACCATCACAATAAAAAGAGAAGAAATTGTGTTAAAGCAAAATAAATAAGAAAATAGAAATCCAGATTCCTAAGTGACTCCTTAAACCATTCTTATGAACTAACCACATAACTAATAAAAGTCAGTGAGGACACAGCAGTATTGTTACTAAACAGATGATGACTAGGTTTCTATAGGTATTTCTGAAGCAGTCGGATAAACTAATATGAAATGTCAACACAGAAGTCACAAAGGAAAGTAAGAACAGGGAAGAAAATGGAAGAATACTGTTAATTTTCAAATATGTTGTTTTAAAAAGTAAGCTATATTCAATAGTGCAAAATACACTGACTAAAATACATTTATATATGGAGAATCATATGCAACTTCATAGATCAAGAACAGAATAAATCGTAGGTGCAAGTTTTAATTGAAATCACAAGATACTGAGGGGAGTTTTGTAGATATGAGATGAATATTGGACAATTGTACTGAAAATGATATAGTTAGAATACTATTGAATTATATTAAATAATCTTAAAAACAAAGACTGAAAATAGGCAAAAAACTACCCAATATCTATTTCATTTTCTGAACTTTCTATTTTCCTGCTTTCCATCTCATACTACATACAACATGGCTTCTTTTTCAAAGCCTTTGTGCTCTCCATTCTTCATGCAACCCAGCTTAATGCTACTGCATACTTGTTCCCATTTTTTTCTTATGAATGAAGCACAGAGCAGAAATAGGACTTAGGGAAGGAAGAGGTGCAAAGAATGGAAAAAGAAATCTCATTTTTAATAAATTAACATTGCTATCAGATCCTTCAAGGTGTGTGTGACTACAGGCAGCTGGGACAAGCACACTGATCCTGTATCTTCTCTAGTCTCTGATGGTCATGCTTATTTGTCTTCTTTTTTTGATTTGTCTGCATCAACACTTAGGAAATTCATCATTCTGACCCCAGAGACCAGGTAAGAGCCTTAAATGATGAGAATGACAATCAAACCAAACAGTCTGATGATAATACATAACATAAGATACCATGATACAGCTTGAGGATGATGTGAACAAGTGGATAAACTTAGCGAATTAGAGAGATGCCGAATTTACTACAGTCAGCATTAACATAATAGAGTTAACTTCTCATGCCCAAGTAAGCAGAAAATAAACCAGGAGCTGACAAGAATTGGACAGCTGATAGCGGATGGAGAGAAGGAATGTGAAGGGTACACAAATAAGCTAGGAAGAAGAAGCAAGACATTAAGTACACCAACTTTTAGAGATGTCCAAGCAATACTGAGGAAGCAGTAAAACAATATAACTGTAATAAAATGATCTAGAGGTCAAATCACAAGCAGTCAATAAGGTTACAAATAAAGGTAGTCTGAGAGGTGGAAAAGAAAAGAACTTATCGCAGTATGACAAAGTTCCCCACTCCTACCATGTGGGCAATGGAAAGGTCAGAGTTGACATGCCAGTAAGAACAGAGAAAGGGAGGATTCCACAAACATAGACCAAGAACACTACGGACAAAACTGAAGACTGGTTTAACCAGTAAACACAAGTTATCCCGATAATCACTTCCTCCAAATAGTAATGACTAAGATAATCAGATATGATTTCTGTATTTCGGACAGCAAGGTGGATTGAGAACTGGCTGACTGGAAGAGCTCATAGGGCTGTGATCAGTGGCACACCCTAGTTCGGAGGCCAGTAGCTAGCAGCATTCCCCAGGGGTCAGTGCTCAGTCCAGTACTGTTTATCATCTTCATCAATGACCTGGATGATGGGATAGAGTCCACCCTCAGTAAGTTTGCTGATGACACGAAGCTGGGAGGAGTGGCTGACATGCCAGAAGGCTGTGCTGCCATTCAGCAAGACCTGGACAGGCTGGAGAGTTGGGTGGAGAGGAACCGGATTCTTGGAAATACAACAGCAATTACCTTTTGTTTCAAATAGTGACGAACAACTTCTTTACTGTGCATTAGAAAGCACTATGAGTAAGTACTGTACTGTGCGGGTGACTGAGTACTAGCACAGGTTGCCCAGAGAGGCTGTGGAGTCTCAATCTCTGAAGATATTAAAAACCTGCCTGGACACAACCCCCAAGAGATGCAATGCCTGTTTGGCAGATCAGGAGCTGTCCCCTCTACTCCCTACTACCTCAGTCTATTATTAGCAGCTTAACACAGTGAGTGAAATCCTTTTGCCAACCTTGTCACTCCCAATCTCACTGTGATATGTCTGTTTCTTCTGAGCCATATTTTTCTCTCACCTTTTAAACCAATAAACTTATTTAATACCAACATTTAAATGGGATTTTCACACACAGCTTCTTACCAGATGTTGTCTAATATCAGATACAAACATCTCTAACTGCTCTGAGATGAGGATTCATCTAAGGTTAACTCATCTCTTCAATCTCTGAAGCAAGGATCTTGTTTACCCATTCTTTGGCTCAATGTGCCACTTTTGAGCTATTCTAACTGTAGTTATGCATTTTAGACTGAGACACAGAAAACCAGCTATAATCTGTCTTTAGTATCATTTCTGGTATCCTTGTCAAAAGCAGGAAAAGAGAGGCATGCCAAAAAGCTTTTTTTAATACCACAAAGCTTTGGACTGATCCATATTGTTATTGGCATGTCTCTGTGTTAAGTATTTATTTTTTTAATGCTTACATGTCCATTTTTGAAATTTGCTTCTGATGATTAAATGCATCCTAATATGAATCTGTCTTTAGCAAAAATACATGTTAACTTGGCACACTATAATTAGGTTTAGCAAATATTAAACAGTCTTTTGGCAGATGTGATTATTTTTCTCCTTAAAAATAAGGAAACAAATTCTGTAAACATATGTTAATGCAACATTAGACTTACATAGGTGAAGTCCCAGAAGGACTAATGGTAAAAGGTGCTGAGCCCTGTCCACTCTGGATCTTCAGCCAAGGCTGTAAGATTAAATAACGTCAATGGAAAAAAAAAACCCACTAATTTATTTACTCTAAATAGCATTACCTACTTCTACGGTGTCCTTGAATTTGACAAAAATGTGTTGGTATGATATCCTGAAATAAGAAATATATTGTGAAATGGATAAATGCATAGTTTTCAGATAACACCAAGTTCAACTCAAGCATTAGAAAGATGTTATGCAAATTAGTCTTGGTGTGCTGCATATAATTGCTCATTCTTTCTTCCAAGATAGCTCATTTATGTCATTTTCCAATAATCTTAGGTCATTCACTTTAAAGGATTTAGCTCTGCTCTCTTTGAAGGCAATGGCAGAACCCCTACTGATTTAGACATTAAAATCTAAGAGTACTGAAAGAGTGGTTTATAGTCAGTACCAACTTGTGTGGCTTTCTCTTCTAAGAGTTTACAGTGTTGAATGTCGATCCTTGGAGATTTCAACATGATGTATTTTGGCTAAAGAATAACTTCTCATGCAGCGTGCCCTCTCTCAGGATGGCAAGGTGCTGTATCACATTAATTCTTCCAAAAACTTTTCTTTCTCAAAAAAAGAAAAAAGGAAAAGAAAAAAAAAAGCACTACAAAATGAAAACAAAAAAGGATTATGAATTAACTGGAATTACATGATTTACCCTACTGGATAACTCCTCTTTTCAGACATATTTTCACCCATTATTTTTTTGCATTTCTTTTTTGTGACCTTCTCGGGTGTCCCTCACTATTTGAAATAAAAGGTAATTACTGTTATATTTCCAAGAAAAGGGTACTAGAATAGTAACTACTTTTTGAGTGTTTGATTGAAAGAAGTAAGTGCTCATTTGAGAGCTAAGAAATGAACCTTCTGTTTATTATGAACAGTCAGCCATTCCAGTAGAAAAAGAAATGCATTATTCTGTAAGAATAGGTTCCACAGGTTTTCAAATCACTGGTGAATGAAATGCAACATGAAGTACATTATTATAAAATAGGAAAACTGGGTTCCAACTATCTGAATGTAGATATTGTGCTCGTTTTCATTGGTGCTCTAGTGGTACGTGCAGCAACTGTTCAATGCTATCTTACTCTTTGCTTGTTCATGTGTAAATCAGCTGCTGGCTGAGTTGAGAAATTTTGTCTTTATTTTTCACATATCACAGAATCAGAGGGGTTGGAAGGGACCTCTGGAGATTTCTAGTCCAACCTCCTGCTAAAGCAGGTTCCCTACAGTAGCTTGCACAGGAAAGAATCCAAGTGAGTTTTGAATACCTCCAGAGAAGGAGACTCCACAACCTCTCAGGGCAGCCTGTTCCAGTGCTCCGTCACCCGTACAGTAAAGAAGTTCTTTCTCACATTCAGAAGGAACTTCCTGTGTTCCAGTGTGTGCCCATTGCCCCTTGTCTTGTCATAGGGCACTACCAAAAAGAGCCTGGCCCCATCCATTTGCCTCCTGCACTTTAGATATTTATAAACCTTATCTGCACATCCATCAGTCCAGCTCCAGTTGGGCACCTCCTTGCAACCCACAGGTTGGGACAGCTGTCCCAGGGAAAGCAGCCTTAAGATGTTAGTTCAGCCCACCTGCTTTGTCCCCCAACACTGCAGCAGGAAAGCAAGGGCAGCCAGGGTGGTAAAGCAGAGTTCTGCAGGCCATTGGCTCATGGTTCCACTCTCTGTATTGCAGGCAGGTGATAGTTTGATGGTCCCTGAAGATGACATTTGGTGGGAAGCGTGCTGTAAGATGTAAGAGCAATCTCCTCGTTACCTGTCACCATGCAGGGCAATGGTGGACTGGAACACAGAAGGCAAGAGTGAATGGCTGTGAAGAGCCTCAGTGGGTCAGAAGGATCACAGCTGTGTCCTGACAGAAATCAGATCAGAGCAGGCAGCAGCACTATAGCTGCAGCGCTGCAGCATATGAATGTCTATAGGGATTGAAAAACAGATTTATATTTATTTCTTCAGTGAAAATTTTAAGGGAGAGTACAGCAGAGATTCAAGAGCAGTCAGGAGGATAATGCTGCTTTGACACATATTAGCCTGAGACCAAGTCTCCACTTTGACTATTTGCATGATATTCCCTTACACATGGCAATGCATGTTTTCTTACCCAAGCTTCATTTTCCAAAGTGACCCAGAACTCCTCCAGAATCTCTGCCCACAATGACCCCACTCTTATCCTACTGGTTTGGCAACTTTGAGTTGTATCTTTACTTACATCATAATACAACTCTAAGCCAAAAGGCAGTGGCATCTCCTCCCTGTTAAGGAACATGGCCCTTCCTCTCAGTTATTTCAGCCACTCGCTGTCTGGTTGTGTACCAAGAAAAGCACTTCTGAAATATTCCTGCTGATTAGTGCATTAAATTAATAACACACTCTTCTTTTTACAATGAGCATCTCTACAGTTGATTTCCTGTATCTTTTTGGGCCTTTTCATAAATGTTCATACAAATAAATTAATCTTCTCAAGGAAACTTTTACATAAGAGATTTTGTCCTCAGATTTTGTTTAACTTGCTAAAACAGTAGGTTTGTTGTGTGCAGAGAGGATTTGCTGGCAAATACACACAGGCTACTGTTTGAATAGGTAATGTCATGGTCCATCTACTGCTCTTGGATGACCCAGTTGTACTTATCCCCTTGTAGGAATGCCACAAAGAACAGCAGTGTTCGTTTTTATAGAGTATGAAGTATTCAAGAAGAAAATCAGTGTGAGAGAAAGTCTATCTTCCTTCCAGTTTCTGTTCAGACCTACCTCAGAAAGGAATAACAAACCATCAAGAAAGACAATTTAACTATGTTAATATTTAAGTTTTGAAGGACAGCAGAAAGTCATTCTATATATGGCATAGCAGCTCTTTGTAGATAAGGTGAGGTGAAGCTCAGTTATTTCACATGATCTTTGCTGCTTAACTGCAGCTGAGAGACCAAGGACAAATTTCACAAATAAGATTTATGTATCAAGTGTCAGCAGTAAACTAGAAAGGTAACAGATAACAAAGTTTCACATGAAAATAGCATGAAGTGTATGCTAATGTGGAGATGTCAAGAAGAGTACTGAAGAACTATCACATTATACAGGGACCATATATTATCAACAAGACATTATTTTCAATAGGCTGAAAGCAAAAAAAAATGTACGGGGAGTTATTTTTAGCAGACCTGTAGAATCCATAGTATACAATCACATTAATGGACATATAAATCATGATCTATGGGAAGGTATACAATGATTGTAACACTGCTAAATCTAATGAAAACCTCCCTCCCAAACCAGCCGCACAACAATTTATTGATTTATTCAGAATTGAAGAGGAATTGTAAATTCTCATTTGCCTTCTTTACTATGATGTATATTTTCCATCTCACAGACATGATCTGATCCAGAGGAAAGTCATACTGGGTGTGAGGCACTTGACAGTACCATCTCTTTATCCCTGCTCTGAAGCATGCACCTCTCTATATGGGTGCACATCTTCCATGAAATTTCTGATAAAATTTCTGTTTTTCTACCCTTTTTGCCATTAAGGATCACAATGCAAATGGCTAAGGGAATTTTAGTGAGCTTCCATGGTGTGATTATACTCAGAAAAATGTTGCACCACTACAGTCCTTCTACCTTGCTCTGTCACCAGTGCTGTTTTCCATGTGCTGTCAAGTACTCACAGCCTCTAAAGGGCAATGAAGAACAAGCTATGCTGTCACACTGCCAGAGACTCAGCAGAGCTTTCAAGCTGCTTGTTTTTAAAGCACGGTGTACTGCTGCTATCTAAACAAATAGAACTAAAAAAAATAAAAATAAAAATAAATCATTTATTTCAAGTTCCAGCGTAGAGAAAACTGCCATGATCTGTTTTAAGTTTTTCCTTCTGTAGCCACTAATACTTGCTGTAAAATGAACAGCATCACTGCTGGGAATATATCTCTCCCACTTCACAATTAACTTTAGTACAAAACACGGAAATGAAAATCACAGGGATATTACCAGTACCTTTGCAGAAAATGGAGTGCCAATCAGTTTCGACAGTAACTTTAAATCTCTGAACTTGAACAGATAAGCACAAATTCTCATTTCTTGAAAACATACTGGCTGTTAAATGGCCAAGCACTCTGTAGCAAAAATCCTTATGTGTAAAATGGAAAACACCACCTGCAAAATGTGCAAATTGAGCTTCTTGCTTTATTTTGTCTTTTTTTTTTTTCGAAGAAAAATTATTACCTGTTTCCAAAGCCATTTTAACATATTTTTGCCTCCTACCAAAGAGAAGAACAGCTCTAAGAGCTGATTGCTGCATTTGCCTGTTTGCTACCCATCTCAAATACCAGCCATGTTTTCTGTTACTGGAAAAATTAAACTATTTTTATACACAGAATATAGATTACTTAGTAGGCTCTGTTTTATAGAGTAAGCACCTGGCATGACACCTATTGACAACAGAAGCAATTTGCTTTCAGCATGTTTGACACTTTCGGCTCTGTCCTCCACCTGTCCTCAGCTTGCTCCGTGTGCTGGTGTCCCCAAGAGCTGCAGCCCCCCCAGCTCAAGGAGCTCCGTTCCCTCATGCAGCACCCACTGCTCCCCTCCAGTTCACAACAACTGCGAGAAAAATACAAACCACTATCTAAACCAGCACGTTCTACTTTCATATTCTATTTCTTTTCATATCATGGCTGATGATCACTGTCGATGTCTTTAAATCTACATATTTTAATTGGATTTTATGAACTACTGTTGTTTACAGTGGTAAAGAAGAAGAAGAAAGACGGGAAAAAATCTGAGGGTACAGGAAAAAAAGCCTGTAAGCAAAAACTAGTCTTCAACACACTGCATCAGAACTGCAGGATCAGACTATTAAATGGAAAGAGATGTGGCTGCAAGGAAAGACTGGAAAGAGACTTTCAGGAAAGAAGAGGCTTTTGAGTAATCCTGTCCACTGTGGGTACGACTGCTGGGAAAAGGCTTCCTGCCCCAGATCATTAAATTCTGTTCTTACAAAAATGGCATTCTGCGAAGTCCAGGAAGTTATTTTTAGGTTAGTCTGTGTAAGATTATCTTGTTATTATATCATGCAATTATAAGAACATTGTTAAAGAAAAGAAAATCTCATACTGAAAATATATGGACAATAATTTCACAAGAGTATATTATGTTGGAAAGCACGCCTGGAAATATTATGTACAGTAGAGTGGAGATAGGATAATAGTAAATCCATTAAGTCATAGCAGCAAACGTAAGGGAAGATTGCTAGCATGAACTGCAGAGGGGATTAGGTAGAATTTGTATTACATTTAGGATATTGTGCGCCTTCTTTACATATGAATTTAATCCTCAGTGTTTGCTCTTACAAAACCATTTTTTTACTTACTCCATTGGTTTTAAAATCAAAGACTTTGTTATAACAAGTATTACAGTGGAACACATATTGAAGAATGTCCCCATTTTATGAAGTCTCTTGTGTGAAATTCCCATTAATATGGTAAGAAATCTGGACACATGATGATGGTAAATTCAGACTGCATAATCAAAGTGGAAGAGATATCATCAGAACACCAGCTGTGCTCAATATAAATTATTTTAGATACTGGGTCTTAAAGCAAAAAAAGTTAAATAAATTCCATGGATTGGGGTTCTTTGTTTTTTGATGCAACAAACAAACAAAAAAAACACAATATAACTTTGTGGGTTTCTGAATTTTCAGATAGGTTTTTTAATTTTAATACACAATTCCTAAAAGCCTGATCCTGCCTCAGCTCAGATGCCATGAAAATGTTTCCAATGGCTGTAATGAGTTTCAGATCAGGTGCAACATTTCTCAAGTGGCTTACTGAAGATGTTGGGCAACCTGCTCTGCCTGGCCCTGCTTGAGCAGGGGGCTGGACCAGATGGACGCAGAGGTCCCTTCCAACCTTAACTATTCTGTGATACTTCCATGCATAATGCATTATTCAAACCTAGCAAGCACAGACAGCATCATTAGGAACATGCAAAATCAAAAGATAAGACCAAGGTGCTGACAGCTAACACAGAACAGGAAGACTAGCGGTTATGGGGAAAGATTGTAGAACTGTGATCAAACCACGCAGATAAAAGGCTTCTGAAATGGAGGACCTACTAAGCTTGGTATGAGAACACAGGAACCTCTGGGGCTACAGGACAGATTGTGCAGGGCACAACTGTGACACCACATGGCTGGCTTGTTATGGCCTGGAAGGTATCTTGCAGAGCCTTCTGGTGGCATTGAGTATTTTTTTTTGTCAGTCCCTTACCCTTGCCTACTTTGACCAGTCACATCAATTCAGCAAGGGAGGCAGAAATGGGCCTGGCTAAGTGACCGAAAATGTCTTGCTAAAGGTGTTGTGATCTGCTACGGAGGGCCAAACTCTTCATCTTTCCAAGCAAATGGAAACATGAGTTCTAGGAGCCATTCAGTTCAGCAATGGAAAGACTAAGGTAGCAGTGACACACTTAATGTGTTTTACCTTGCAGCACCTGCCCTAAATCTGAGCCTCCCCTCAATTCTGAGATCCTGCACACCAGGCAAACCTGGTAAGTGGTTTTCCCCTATCATGTCAGCAAAGTCTGATAGGGGAAGTCCAGTTCTAGGACAGGAGAGAGACTGTCACGCTGCCAAGATCTGAAACATCAGCACCGCAGAAAGGAACATGTGGAGGGCGTTGAATTGTGAGTTATGTTCAAAGCAGGAGACTTGCCAAACCAGTAAAGAGCTCCTGTGCCAAGCTTAAGTCTTTCTCAGCACACCTCAAGGTGCTCTGAAGGTTACTTCAGCATTCCTGAGGCAGCCCAAGATCATCTTAGCAGCCTGAAGCTGCTAGCAGGTGGGTTCATGGGAGAAACAGTGGGAGAGGGAACAGACAGAATTTGGTCCTTTTTCCAAGAAGCACTGCAGATGCATTTCTTCAACTTTGACAGGAGAAGCTGCAAAACAAGCTTTTTTGTCCTACTGCACTGCTCAGAAAATGTACAATTAAAAATGAGAGAAAAATCCAAAAGCAACATGTTCAGTTGCAGTTAAAGCAGGTCTGTAGAGATTTCAGAACACAGCTAAATATAGCACTGAAAAAATAGCAAAAGAAGAAATGCCTAAGAGTAGAACAATTAGATTCATCTGCCCTATTTTGTGGATTTCAGAAGACATTACAAACCTTCAAAAGTAAATAGAATATAAAATGAAACTGTACATTGAATCCTTTTCTTGGCCATGTTGGCAAGAAAGTGATTCTTGATCTTGTGAGATTCCCATGTGCTTTAAAGGGCAGCAAGCAAAGGATTTCAAATGAGTACAGAAGTTAAGACAAAAATAAGACCTATGTTTAAACCCTCAATGTATCACTCCATATTCTTTAAATACAGAGACCAAAAGAAAGTACCAGAATTCTGATGCCTTGTTACAAAGCATACATAAGGTAAAAGATTAAGAAGGATGTAAGACTGGATTTTAAATACAGCTGCCACAACAAATTATAATTATAGCGTCTTAATCTCTCTGGCAGAGCAAAGACTAAAGAAGCACATCCTTGCTCACTGACACAACCATTTTCTTTGTCAAACATTCATCACCGATATCATCTTTCTGAAGTTTGTTTGAAACATGTTGCCAATCACCTTTTTTTTTTTTTTTTTTGTAGCACAAGTTTTAGTCAAATGTCAGTTGGGTATTTTTCCCCCTCATCAAACGACAAATTCCATTTCCAACATCCATTTTGGCAAACCATCCCAGCACCATTAAGCATCATCAACGGTTTGCTTCTGAGCTAGGGGTCACCTCTGTAATGTCACAAAAGGAAATGACAATTCTCTAGTACCCCCATGTTTCTTTGGGCAAAAAGCAAAGTTGTTAGACAAATGTAACACCTTTAAAATTTCATTAGCATTTGTGAAAATAAGCAAATAAATCTGGGAGTTTCCAGAACTACGCCTTCTAGTCTGTTTATACAAGGTAAGGTCTGACCTCTAACTTCAAGTAGAAGTAGTTTCATTTCTTCGAAAGAAAAAAGAAAAAAAAAAACAGGGACAGAAACACAGAAAGGAGAGCGGAAATATATATATATATATATATGGAACTTAAATGAGGAAAACTAAGTGTTAGCTTTTGCATGGAAGCATAAAGAATAGCAAGAAGGAATCCAGTCCTATTGTGAAGGACCAGAAGCATTCTGGTGTCAGACAGAGATAAGTCTGTACAGAAAGCATAAGACTCAATCTTCATCTTCCACTTCATTTCCAAATAGATCAAAAGGGATTTTTGGAACTGGTAGTTCCCTATGGAGAAGTATAACTGATGGGTGTACAGCTGCCCATGATTGGAATAGGATACAAATGCATGAGAGAGTTGGTACGATGCTGATTCAGTAAAACCAGAAACTTCTGTGGAAAATTCCGTATTTAAGTGAATTTCTGCTTGGAAAGGTTTTCAGGTCCTCAGACCAGAATTTGTGGTCAAAATAAAACAAAGCACCAGAACAGACAACCGCGTGGTGATCAATATATGACTTGGCTTCAAGAGGAGCAGGTTCTATCAAAAGCCTGCCAGGTTTCCTGCCAGTTTGGCTGGTGACCTGAGAGGAAACAAAGCCCGCAGTGTCTCCAGGCGGCCCTGCCATCTGGACCGTCTCCACGCCATGAATCCTGAGGTCTCCAGGGCCTGCAGTTCCAGGAAAGCCCTGCCACAGAGGCGTCCTACAGGTCACTGTCTCGAGAAGTTCCCGACACTGGAGGTCCCAGCTCCCAGGACTGCTTGGCTCCTGCTTAGATGAACAGGAACAAGTAACCTTGGAGAATCAGGAGGCAAGAGCTGAGCCAAGAACCTCAGACACGCATTTGCAGCTTCATATAGCGATTGAATAAACGATGTTGCTACTAAATAATTTTGCCCCTTCAATAGAGTGTTGTTAAAGGTGTAGGTTTTTTAGAAGAATTACCAGCAAAATAGAAACTCCAATGTATTATTTTAATTAAATATAATACTAATTACTACATTAGATATTCATTTTATAATCCCTCCCATATCTGCTAAAAGATGGAGGATCATAGCCCACATACACTGAGATATTCCAGTGAATAACACTCCTGATCCTTATGCAATGCAACAATAGGAAATTATGCCAAGATCAATACAGCAATACAATTTAGCAAATTGTTTGCCAGTCAAGTACCTGTATTTCACTGCAGTTCACTGTGCTCTACAATCACCACCACTCGTCCCATTTAGGGCACAAGTGATGCAGGCAAAGGCTCTTTCCCTGAGAGTGGTTGCTACAGAGTGGCTGTTGAATGGTGCCCTTCTTTGGTTGCTTTTCTTCTGGAAAACTACCCTTAGGTTTCCCTAAAGCAACCCAAGCCCAGCTTTTTAGCTTTGATGCTTATTAAGGAAATTAAAAGCTGCATTAATCACTTCGTGCTCTTATAAATTCTCTCCAGACTGCTGGTTTTTCCTACTCTTCCTCACTCCCTGAAAAGGATTATCGGGGTGTGAAAGCCTACAGCACTCTCTCGCAGAATACAAAAGCTGTTCAAACTGGAAGATGACACGCTTATTCTCTGACACATCACTTCCAGACTCAAGTGAAATCACACATTCAAATGAAAATCACTGCAACGTTGGAGATAGGGCTTAACTGAAACTTGGGAGTGAGCACATGGCCATTCTGCAAGCTGCCTGAAGCCTTTTCTCCTCCCACCAATTCCCATCAGGTGCTTGGCTTGCAGTCTGCTTGCACATCCATGGAAGTTTTATTTCTGCTTGGTGGCGATTTCCCCACACCCATGAGCCTGCAGAACACACTCTAGGTTATAAAAAGATGCTATTCTTTCAGTGAAAGAATATTCATAAAGGACAAAGTAGCACATGAAGATGATATACAGAAGATGATTTGTGCTAAACATTCTTAATTATATTGATCTTATATAGGGCCTCAGAAGGCATTCAAAGCCTCAGTCTGCAGGGACTCTATGAAGGGCAGAGCAGACTTTGCCCCAGGATCCTGCAAGTCTGAGTGTCCAAAGACACAGTGGGAAGGAAATAAAAAGGAGAAAACATAAGTGAAACCAAACCAAACATAATAAGCTTAAACCACAGCAGACCAACTGCTGACAATTGTTGTGTGTCCAAACCCTACAAACTTTGGGTCTCTGCCTGCCTCTAAAACATAACCTGCATTTTCTACATTCTTTGGCTTGCAAAGAACACAGAACCAAGCACGGCACCGGTTGCAGGGTTCAGCGCGTGGGATCCACTGAGCCGACGTGGCCTTTCCCCTGCCTCAGCTCCCTGTAGCTGCCAGGACCTGCTGCCAACCTGCCAGAAGCCTGCTGCTCCAGCCCCGCCACAAAGCCCAGTTCCAAACAGCTGTCACAGGAAACAGCCTGCAAAACTCCACTGCCAGCAAGTTAACTGCTCGAGTATTTGTAAAATGAGGGAGGGGTGATTTAAAACTGCATAATGTAGATGCACACACTTGGGTTTGCACTGGAATTATCACACTTCTCAGAGGCTTGCAGAAACGTTAGGTCAGAAGTTATATCAAGTCATGTCATTTGCTTTGCTGATCCTAATTCTCATGCAGTGACAGATCTTCCTTGTCAGATGGCTCGCTAGCTATTTACCATCCTGTATTTTGGTAAATTGCAATTCTCAATCCCCATTAATTCCACACCACAGCTAATGACAAATGAGTTAATCATGATGAAATCTTTATGGAGGTTCCTTTGGGTTACCTACTTAAGCTGCTGCCAGTATCACACAGTCATTACACTCAAATTAAAGGATCATTATGGCATATATTGAATATTTGGCTTCACAGCAGGTAAATTCTGTTCAACACATCTCAGATGCTGAGAAACAGTCTCCTTCAGTCCCCCTCTCCCACATACACCCAGCAGGAGAAAACCTGATGGGATTACCTTATGCAAATGCTCCTAGTATGACCTGCTTCATATTTACTTTTAGAGAGCTCCTGAGACTGCTCTGTATTTCACAGCAGTGCCCAGCAATAATATGATTTTTTAGTGCCATATCATTCTTACTATGATGCCCCTGAAGTCCTTAACTCCCTAGTGCAACAGACACCGGAGTCTGTACAATAATATTCCTAAAATAAAACATTGTTAGTTGTTCCTTTCTGTTATTGTCATCACCACCCCTACTCTGTCACACTGGATAACTGGATGCTGCGAAAACACTAAGGATGTTCATTGTTCCGCTAAGCATCCTCTGCAAGGTGCCATAAACCAGAGGTACACTGACAAATTTCCCAGAGAGTGCTAAATAAGCTCCTTACACATGGTTCCCAGGAGGTTGGTTATGTATACAGATGGCTACTCTGGCCTCAAGGGCACCTGGGGATCACCCTACATAGCAGCACTCAAGTGAACACTGAAATCCTCAGTTCTGGAGGAAAATACCTCCAATTATCCTACCTACCAAGAGACTAAGGTATAACTGCAAGCTTTGATTCACTTCACTATATACTTCTAACGTCACTCTAGATTTGCACAAATAAAAAGGCAGGGTGAACTGGCTGCCCAGAGAGCTGTGGGTGCCCCATCCCTGGAGGTGCTCAAGGCCAGGTTGGATGGGCCCTGGGCAGCCTGACCCCGCAGGTGGCAGTCCTGCCCATGGCAGGGGCTGGGACTGGGTGGGCTTTGACGTCCTTTCCAAACCAAGTGGTCTGCGATTCCATGAAATTGCTCCACTCTTTTTATTCCTTTACAGTATAAATGTCAGACTTGGCTTTCTGTTCAGGTGGACCAAGCAGAAAACATGATAGCTGTACAAGTCAATGGGGAGAAGAATTGGATTCCTGTCTATATATAACCTATTCTGAATTTGATAGCAGACATATCAGGCACACGTAAATAACTTCATACCTGTCAGAGCTCATACTTTTCACGAGACTCATCCAGATGCTTTCTGTCTGACTAATGCAAGAAGTGAGTTAAGGGGCTTTACTCCCTCATGATACCTTCAGCCAGCACGGCGCCTGCCCTGGCACCATTGCTGCTCACCCTGCCCCCCTGCCACACACACATCTCCAGCCCTGCTCCAGAAGCCAGACCCAGCTGCCCATCCTTCGTGCTGTGCTGCACCTCTCACATGGAGAAAGCAGTTCCTGGGGGTCTGGGTGCCACTCCTAAGGGTCCCCAATGGTAATTCCAGACTCTAAGAAAAAACTATAGTGCTCCGAAGTCCAGTAATGTGTTTAAAACTTTACTAAATTTTCCTACATTACCTAGTAACAGTAAAGAAGCAGTAAGGAGAAAAGATGGGAAAAAAATTCAGTGCTTTGGCCTTTTTTCCTCATCATGGGATATTCCTCTATCTAAGAAAATTAGTTCCCAAGAGGATCAAATACGAAAGGTAAGGCCACATTGCCTTAACAGCTTATAACTCAGGTGTTGCAGAAGTACAGGACAGAAAGCACGCACATCAGCCAAGCAACCAAGTTAGGTGAGTGATTTCTTCTTAAATACAATTTCAGCAGCAAGATAAGACTAACCAGAATCAATCTGTTCAAGTATAGGAAGCTTCAGTAGTCTTCCCCTCTCAAACAAGTGTCCATACATTTAAAATAAGCTATGACTTTGTGGGGTTTTGGCTTTTGTTCTTAAAGGCAATAAGGCATGGGTAGGAGTCATATAATAATTTCTCGACATTTGGAAAGAAATACTGGATTAGAAGTGACCCTCTTCCCAGGTTGCTTTGGGCTCTGTTTTAACAGAAGAAATATTCCTATCAGAAAGACCTTTCCTGGCTTGGCTTGAAGAAGCCAAGAGCCTAGTTTCTCGATCTGGTTTAAAAACAAAAAAGAAAAAAATTAAGGGAAAAAAAAGATAAAAAGAAAACAAGATGAACCAAAGTCAGAGAATACTCAAAAGAATTAGAAGGGAAAAAAAAAAAAAACACACACACACACACGCATGAAAAAAAGACAGAGAGAGAGAGAAAGAAACAAACCCACAAAGAAACCCAGCGTGACCCAAGGACTGCCCCCGTGACAGTTTCACAGCATTCTACAACTGCACTGTGGCACATCTCTAACACTGCTGCTTCATTAACAAAAACGTACTCTTTTCTGTACAATCACGCCCAAAGAAGAGAAAGCAGTTTTGTCTTTGAAACATTGCTGTGACTTCTAAGCCGAGCTGCAGCATAAAAAACACCAGTGACACAATTGTACCAATGTTCAAAGTGTAATACAAAAAATAAAAGAAGTAAATAAATCACCAGGAAGCAGGAGACAGGACTCTTCAAGGCAACTGAAATGCATACAAATTCACATTTTCTTTGAGGAATGACATCACAGAAAGAGAAAACCATATAACAGGTAGGAGAGCTTTGATTCAGAAAAAAAATCCTTTTCCTCATTAAAAATATTTTTCCAGAAACCATCTTGCTCCAAAGGTCATCTCACTATACAACCATTAAAATCACATGCAATAACACTGCTGTGCAATGCTTTATAAATATTGAAAATACTCTTCTGAGTTTTAAAATCCTGTTACATACAAAAATAATCTAGATGCTATTGTAATAAATAATAGTGATTCAGTGAACATCATATACCAAAGAAACCAAACAAGCCTTTTAGCTCGCTATCTGAAACAAAGAGAAGAGAAGAAGGGGCTTGCCAAGGATGCACCAAATAGCTTCTTTTTTCCTATTTTTCTAGAAGTGTCATTGAAACAGAAAACAAACACAAAACCTTAAAATATGCTAAATCACATCCATGTAAGATAACTTTGCCTTGTGTAGCACTTTTAAAACAAAATTCCAGCATAAGGCTGTCAAAATAATAGCTCCAAAGGGCCTACTTACGTTTTCCTAGCAGCTAATGAATTGTCAAGGAAAATAGTAGCAGGCAAGCCTATGAGAAGCATCCTTAAATCTTGTTTTCCTCTTTCTTAAGTATGAGCCCATGCGCTGTACTTAATAGTGAAACACTCCCTGCTGCTCCCCCCCCCCAAAAAAAAAAAGCCTGAAAGAATCTTAATGCATCTTTGAGAAAACTTCATGCAAGTGATACTCATATGTCATACAAAAAAGGAAAACAAAAGGAAAAGTTTAACTACTGCTCAGTTGAAAAAAAAAATACAACTACATGGCAAGAAAAAACATACATAGACTTTAACCTGTGTTTTATGTCTATTACAGGTGCTTACTAGAAAACTACATGGGTCAGAATCTTTGCTATCATTTTCAACGTGCCAATAACTACTCTGAGACAGCAAGCCTGACAGAACCTAACCTCACACAGTGTCTGGATTAGAGCTGACTTGCACTCAAGAGCCTCCATACAATACAACTGCGTACTCTAGTTAGCTCCCTCTTTGAAGGGCTCTTCAGAGCCCTCTTTTGACCTCTAAGCCAGCAGAAGATAATATGAACTCCTGAAACAAATTAATTCCAAGACAGACAAATTGTTTACTTCCTATCCAAGTAGTATAACACAGTTTTGCCTTAATTGGAAAGCAGAGATTGCCGTTGAATAATTGGAAAATTGGGTACAAAGACTGACTGCTTTTTGTATGGTGAGGTGTAACCTGGGTCGCAAGTTTTCTTTGTCCTGGGAATTCTGATAACTGTTGCAAAATGTTAGCAGTGAAACCAAGGTATCACTGAACTGATGAAGCATGACTGATGTTTAATTAGTCAAAAGAACATGAGACACAACAAGGCCGGTTGTGTGCAAGGAAACAATTTAAGAAAAAAAACAAGCCTTACTTCTTCAAAGGTTTCACTGTGCTTTAACAGTACAGAGCGTAACTTGTCCCTCTGTTAGTTTCTATCGTGCAATTGTCCCAAACTCCCAAGAAAAATTCTCATAGCTGCTCAGGAGAAAGAACTCATGGAAGGAACAAGTGCTTTGCTGCTCATGCCTTCCTTTCTTGCTCATGCTTTCTTAATCATATGCAACACACAAAATTCACATGATAAGGAATGATTAAATTACCAAAAAAAAAAAATATGTATAGACTATATAATATAGAGTAGTTTCATAGTGCAGAATACAGGAGCACAGCCTGCAACTTGGGTCTGGGTAAGCAGTTCTGCTACGTCCCTGCTACACAACATGACAAAATCCAAGTGCACAACACCCTCCTCCTTGGAGAAATAAGCTCAACTACATTGCCTACAAGGGAATGACAGCATATTCTGGCCAGGTCCCTGACCTCAACAATTAGGAGAGCAGGACTGTGGGAATGCTACAACACAAAATTATTCAGTCAGGCATAATATCAACAGCTTGACAAGCCATGCTTCATCCAACTCCTGATTCCCCTTCTTCCCAGGCTTTCCTCAGTGCCAAATGTCTGCACAGACAGCTACGTCTAAAGGCAAATAGGAGCACCCGGATGAGACAGAGGTAGAGACACTGAGACAAAGAGACAGCTTCATAGCATCTCATTGCTATTTCAATTCTGGCTTTGTGACGATGCACAGAATCATTTTGATTACCAGGTGCCAACTTTTGGGATCCTGAGCCACAGTCAGCTTCTATTTTTCCCTTGTCTGCTTTCACAAAAAACTCCAATTTTCTAGGGACTGCAGCATCAATTTCCAATGGCACAAGCAGCTTTCCCTTCAGCTGTCAAAAAAGATGTAATCAGCTGAAACTTTGTGCTTCACTGCTTCCATTCTATTATTTAGCAGTGATAAATATGGATCTACGTTTGACTCCACAGTCTGAGCAAGACCCTTATTATTGTCATGCTGTTTTCCACCAAACAATTCTACCGGAAAGAACAGGAATCTGAAGTGACACAAGAGCACCTGAGCTTTCGGCCTGCTTAAGGTCTAATCTTGAACCATATTTCAGTGGGCAGGAATTTAAGAAGTTTATGCATCATACATTTCATATAAAACTTTGTTTCCAGACTGATACTTGTCTTACACCCAGCCCATATCTCTGGAGGAAGGACCGTACACTCAAATCTTTCAGTGAAGCATAAAACATTTGAGCATTTTTGCACTCCTATACATTTGAATGCATCCTTTAAGATAAGTTGTTCCGGACAGCATCTCAGGAATTGTCTTCTTGATGCTTTGAAATGAGGTCCTATTTGTTTCACAGCTCATCTTTAAACCGAAAATCAGCATCAGGAATGTATTTTCCACACTCCCTGCTTCTCCAGGAAAGGTCATCTAAAGGTCTAACTCTATTAATTGCAGTTCCATTTTTGACCGAGACTAAATTGGCCATCTTTGCTTTATTCATCAGGATTCATTTCCAGAAGCCTGTTTTAGGCAGCATCTGAACGACAGATTAACAGCAATGTGCACCGTGATATGCATAACACTGTGACTTCCAACCAGTTTATATACTCCTGAACTCCCTAACTCCTTCATTCTTCTATGAAAATCATGCATGACTTCAGAAAAGTCATTTTGCTGTAGCTCAGCTGTCTTCCACAAAATTGCAATAATTATGCAAGCCTTTTATGTATGAATTACACGTGCAAGGGAAGCTCGGAGTGAAGTGCTCAGAGGTAGACAGGGTTGCAAAGATCATTTGTTCTTGGGTTGCAAAGATCAAAATGTTTCTGAGTAGGTTCTAATGAAGAACAACTTCAGTGGATAATTTTAATCAAAAATGTGCATTTTGAACAACCCACACACGACAAAGGGAACCCTAAGGAAGGAGAAAAATCAATATTCTCAACACTCTTGATAATTGTCCTTGCTTCTTTTTGGGACAAGTTTGTCACCATTGCTGTACTGAGTCACTTAGCCCCGTATCTATTTCCAAATGGGGCCAAAATCGGCTTAAGAAAAAGTAAAAGAAAAGCAAGCAGTCATATCGCTCCTGTTACTCACCTGTTCTTGATTTGCCTTCAGAGCATTTCCTCAGCCTTATGTGGTTTGTTTAGCAACACCTCATGGAATCCTCCTCACAGCACTTTAGAGTCTCCCTCCAAACTCACATGGAAAGGATATACTCCCCTTACCACAACCATTCTTGCCAGAAGTGATTCCAAACTCATCGTGCTAGCACAATTCCTGCCTCAGCAGACTGCTTTGAGCTCTTCCACTTAATTGCCAACATTTTTATCCTCCTGCTCATAGTGGTCCCGAGACTCAAATGAAGCCACAGGTGTCCAGTGCTGGGCCCAAAACACAAGAACCTCCTGAATAAAACCCCTCACTTAGTACAATAATGTCACAGTTAAAATTGCAGTAAGTCATTAGAAACACCTCGCTATTTGTAAGAAAGAAAACTCAGCATAATACTGAATTACAATGAACAAGTAGCAGAAAACATGCCTGCAGCATTAAACACTGGGAACAAAAACAAGAACAGCGATAGATTGCTCATGAGGTAGATTGCAACATTATTTATGATGACTGCCTTCCACCATTCTTTAACTATCCTTCTTAACACTGCCTGCTGCTTGCCAGCGCATTTGTAACAAACTTTCCTAAAGGTCAAGTTGTAGGAGAAAGTCCTGCCAATATGAATGGCAGTTTGTGTACACGCTAACAGCTTCACTAAACCTCTGACCTACCAGAAGGAAGGCACTGATTAAGAGGAATGGACCCTGAGTTTCTACAGAAAATGCTGCTTTTACAAGACATATTTTAAGACAGTTTAACCTAAGCAAACGATGTCTGCTGGATCCATGGAGACTAGGTGTGTTTGTATGGTTAACTTCTCAACTTCTGTTTAAAATCTTTGGGTGGGATAGCGCACATTTATCAAAAGTCACCCAGCTTTGGTTTCTTATTAAAGTTCTTGTTGAAATTCTAAAAGTCTTAGGATCGCATTTCCATGTGATATTGCCATCGATATATTGTCAGTTTGATACATGAGCTTTCTTTCTAGTTTGAGAATGATTTACAAATAAGTGCCCTGAGCCACCATATTGCACCTTCAGCTCCTTGGAACTGAGAATCAAGAAAAATATGTAAGCCCAATTTGTATTTCATGTAAGGCTTTATGGAAGTAAGGAAAAGTGAACTATTTTATGCAGTCAAACACAGAATTCAAGAAGCAAAACCTAAGAAGAGGAAAAAAATTTCTTGTGAAGTATATTAATGCATAATGAAATAACCTATTAAATCTGCCCAGTTAAGAGTTCTTTAACATGTCAGCTCAGGTGAAAAATTTTTGAGATCTGAAAAATCTCTCAAGTAGAACATCCTCTAGATGTGATACAATGTGATAGCTACAGCTGAAGAGCTCATGACTGAAATGTAGGGAAAAAGAAGTTCTTTCCGAGACAAAAATGTAGCTTTGCAGCTACAGAAAAGCCTCTAGATCACAAGTTAGTGATTGTTACACATTATATCAATAAAAGCAGGATGTACAGAAATAAGATGAAGAAATGGCAAGAATATAATGGGTATAGAATCATAGTTACTTTTAGTTACCTTGACCACAGGCCGCTGGAGGCCTGGTAGCTGTGGAAGCTCCACACATGTCCAGGAACCTCTTCTGGCCACACTGCTTGGACCTTCTGTCTCTCCATTAACCAGGCCAGTAGTCTGCAATAGAGCAGGGCTGCCGAGTCTACTAATGCTGACAGGGTATCCTACTTCATCTCATCTGCTTTTCACATGCTGTTCCCTGGAGCAGTGGTGTAACATCACCTCCTCTCCTGCATCAGCTCAGGTCTGATCGCTCACTGAAGCCATTCAACTCATTAACACCATTACCATAGAAAATTGTCGTTTGTGTCATGGGAGTAGGGACAAGAACAAGTTAGCTAGCCACAAGTTTGGTAAATTGAACATGACATAATAAGCAACCTCCTACATCCAAGTCAAGCTGAGGAACAAGGAAACCATCTGGTCAACAGTAAGACCCTTGCCCTCCTTCACAGGCAGCAGGCTTCCTCTGCCCTTTCAGAGGAAGTGCTTTCTCCACTACAGGATCTGATAATCTTTTAAAGGACTTTCTCCCCTGTGTTTCCAAGCCACAACTTCATTCGATTCAGGCTTCTTCTAAATTTGCAATTAAAAGCTACAATTTGCACTCCCTTTCCCCACAGAAGCATTCTCCTAAAGGATTCACATGCTTTCTGATTTCCGCGGGCAGCATCCCTGCTCAGGGCCCCTCACTCAGCAGCAGGGCACAGAGCAGAGCCTCTCCAGAGCTGCGGCACTGGGAAAAGCATTGCAGCCATGTGAAATCCCAAGAGGTTATGTGCTTTCGAAACAAAACAATCCTTTGTATATCAACACTTCCAAACTGAATCTGAGGTGACAGAAATGAATATGTATTTTGCATGATCTGTCTACAATACAATCAGTTTTCTCACTGACTGACAAAGACAACTTAGAACTAATCCATATTGGAAATTTTTAATTTCCAATGTATATATTATATATGTTAATGACTACCGGTATCTATTTGTTTTCATGTCAGCTCTATGCTTTAAAGACCTCTTTTGCCTTCTGTATTGGGTGTCCACAGCAAGGTGTTGGTAGCAGGTTGCTAACAGCGGTAGCCTCTCCAGGAACATAGGGTTTTATTCATGTTAAAAGCAAATGGGATTTGAGATTAAAATAATAAGTCTGTGGATAGTTTTTAGGCATCTAGATATTATGACCTGGATGGAGCTCCAGAAAATAAAAAGAAACATTGTACGTATGACTTTTAAAAATATATATGTATATTTGCTTCTTGTGAAGCAGCTTCTGCCCACTGCTGGAGACAGGAGCAGCACCCAGCAGGTCTTCCCCATT
This sequence comes from Penelope pileata, assembly GCA_013396635.1. Lineage (NCBI taxonomy): Eukaryota > Metazoa > Chordata > Aves > Galliformes > Cracidae > Penelope > Penelope pileata. The sequence continues at coordinate 41,477 of WBMW01005670.1, read as the reverse complement.
TGGGGACAGATGCAAACTCTGTGGGATGTCTAAATTTAAGTGTCCTAATAAGAAATGCAGTATCTTCAAAATCAGTGCTTTTTCTAACAAAACATTCATGAATTTATAAAATATGAGTAAACACAGGCCAATAAAAAGCAAGAAAGCGTACAACATACCTGAAAAACACAATATGAAACTACCCAGTTATTCACTCTAATCTAATAACCTTTTCAATTCCAGAATAACTTGATGAGATTACATTTATAACAAAAATATTTAATGACTTCTCAGAATCATTGCCAAATGAAATTCTCACCTCAATAAAGATGACAACCTCAAGGAATATACGATTTGCAATTTAAGTGCCATCCTGACTGACTACTTTAAAACATATAGATACCTACATTACAACCATCACAACAAAGACCTTTCCAGAGTGAGGTACTCTGGATTCTTTGAGGCAAGGTGATCATTTTCTCATAAACGTCTGTAAATCTATGTCACATTTAACCATGTTTGCCTCCAAATATCACTTATTTCTATAAGACAGAAATTAGCAAATCAGATTAATAAAGTAAAAGGAAAAACAAAAAGAATGAGAGAAATCTCATTTAAGAAATTCCCACATTGATGCAACTGTAGCAAGAACTTCTTCAGATGTTTAAGACACAGCACGTTTCTTTGTCAGTATGTACAAAATAGTATTGATTCCTTTTAGGATTTTATATTTTGCAGAAAACTTCTGTGATAAAAAAGGTAAAAAGACATTTCTAACATGCTGAGTGTCCTCTCAAAGTTTATATGAAACCACACAGCCCAGCTAATGGCTCCAGGGTGAGATAATTACGACTTTCACTATTTGTCTAGCCCCATATATACACAGCTGTCTAAAAGGAATAAGCCATTCATCTCTAAAGCAACATCACAAAGTAAAGGTGATAAATTAAGCGATGGTTGGAGAACAGCATGGATACTATCTGTGCTAGGACATTCTGTGCAGGGGAAATCTGAGATTTGTTCTGTTGGACCATTTACTGGATTTCTCCCATCTTGCTTGACAAAACTCACCCCTTGCAAACAGATTTTGTGCAGGTGAAAGGCAGAAAGAGGAACAGCAGGTACACCAGGCTGCGGGCAGGAACGGCAGCCCTTCACCATCTGCTCTCCCCAGCAGGAGCCCACGTGCAGTGGATGATGTCGGCTGCTCACAGCCTGTGTGCACAGAGCAGGGGACACCAAGATCTGGAGCTGGGGGCTGCCAAGCTTCCAGCACTTCCTCTGGCCACCAGTTTGGCCCCAAGGCTGGGAAACCTGCTTTGCGGTAATTGTGCTCATTTGGCAGGACAGGGCTAAGATGTCTAACATATCATGCATGGCTATGATATCTAAATATAACTGGAAGACCAGTGAAAAATACTCATGCTAAAACCTAAATAAGCCCTTTTTTTCCCCCTCAGTCCTTACTGAAAACAGCAGCTTACTGGCTTTACTCATCTTTTCTCAGTTTCCTTTGAGAACTGCAGTCATGGACCACTAACATACTACACCCTGCTGTTCAGCATGGCAACTTCAACATCCAAAAGTAGCCTTCTGTTATACAACAATTTTATTTAGGTCGCAGCTCTTCCTTCAAAAGAGCATTGCATGCTTTCAATCTTGTTCTCACATAATTCGTGCCTTTCTTCCTCTTATACTTTCAAAAATGACAAACACAGAAGGACACATGATTTTAAAATCTCCCTTTTCAACTCAGGAACGAGGGTTTCAATTTTCTACAGCAACCACATAATGATTTATTGGTGAATAAAAAGGGAAAGTTAGAAAATAATCACATTATATAAATCTCCATCAAAACAAGCAAAAAGGCCCTTGCATGCCATCAGTCTTCCAGTAATGAGATAACATTGGATTGGATAAGCAATGCAATAAATGAACAGTATCAGCATCAAAATTAGCTGTTTGCACACAGTTTGAAGAAGGGAGGGAAAGTTAAAGGGAAGAAAACACTGAACAGTGAGATTATATACCAGATCTAGATTTTATTCTTTCACTATGTATGCAACCCAGGTGGACAGTTAATATCTTGAAATGGATCCCAAAAGAGCAAACAAAATGAAAATTGTGAGGGATAGAATTACAATTCTGTGTCCCACAAGTAAAATTGGTATTTATTTAGGTTTTTTAAAATATATTTATTGCCTTTCATAAAAACTCAGAAGTAAAAAACACATCTCAATAGACTCCAAATGATCACATTGGGAAAATATGCAGATATTGCATGCAGCTATAATGTCGAAGCAGAACTTACGCTGTGCACACAATAATATAGAAGGGAGACAGTAAGAAGGAAATTGCCTTAGTGATACAAAGAAAACAAGAGTGGTCTTATCAGCCTGCTTCTTTTTAAGTGAGAGAAGAGGAAGTAAAGTTAGTTGTTGATGGTACTGCACATTTTATGCTGCATAGGTGCTCATAAACAAGGACTGAAAAAGGTGATCCCTGTGAGAAAACATGGAAAAAAAGAAAAGCACAAAATGGTTCAGACGATTAAAAACACTTAGTGTAACATTTTGTGTTTGGCACTGACAACTGGAGGAGCTGCTTTGGAACATAGCATGAACAAGACTTCACTCCTTCTTTCGATTTATTCTCTTAATCACAGAATCACAGAATTGTAGGGGTTGGAAGGGACCTCGAGAGATCATCGAGTCCAACCCCCCTGCCAAAGTGGGTTCCCCTACATTGACAATCACAAACCCAGGGATGCTGGAGTGTACTTTTGTCTTCTCCCTGTAAGTCTATTGCCCATTAATTTGTATATTTTTTAAAATTTGACAGCATCTGCATTCACAATCTCTTATGGCAAAACATTCTCAATCTGCTACTCTGTTAGAAAGTACTTTCATCTGTTTTAAGCCAATCTCTTCCTAATTTCAAATGTCATCTGGTTCCAGTACTACAGGATTTGGCGAATAACAGCTCTGCCCATGGTAACATTAAAACTTCATTCATGTTTTCCATTAAACTTTCGCTGCTCCAAATAAGTGATCCCTGCCATATAAGCCCTCAGAAAAAGCTGCTTCCTCTCCTTCATTTTAGTGGCCACCCCCTGTCCCTCTACAACCCTTTGTGAGGTGTGCAAACCAGGCCTGCACACAACAACCAAGATTTGGGCACAACAAAGCTGTACACAGCAGCAAAACACAAGGCAGCTCTTACCCGTCGTTTCACTCAGTACCCTTCCTAACAATGCTCAACATTCTAACAGCTCTTTTGACTGGTGCTACTAAACACTAAGCTGATGATATCAGGGAATTGCTGATGATGACTCAGAGACCTTTATTACTGTCAAAATTCATGTTGAACCTTCCCTGGGTGACATGCATGAGGTACTTCTTGTTTGTAGTAAGTCTGTAAGCGGAACTGCAGTCTGTGCTCTCCTTGGCTCTGGTTTCCCTTGTCAGATGAACTAATTCAAATGAAAATGTGAGAGCTGATGCATTACCATTGTCAAGGAAGGTAGCTACAGTGCCATCTGCCTTTGTGTCCTGTCTAGAATTAGCATGATACTCCATGCAAACATCATGAAAATATGAAGGGACCTACTTCATGGCTGGTGGCATCAATCAGGCAGGTCTGTGTCATACAAGCTTAAGAGCTTATGATAGGCCTTTTGCTAATTGGCATCAGCTTTCTGCACATTTTCCTCTTTGAATTACTGAGCACAGCTTATATATCATATATTTACGCATTACGTAGTATATATATTTTACTAGTTTTAAATTTACCATCTGTAGAGATGAGGACATAACGCTATTTCAATTTACAAGATCATAAAACCTTTCCGGTGTTTTCCTTTGAAAACAAAACAAATAAAATTAAAGGAGTTATGCTTAAAAGCTGTGCTTCCTGATTGCCCGTCAGGTTGGCTGAGTACACAATTCAGATTCTAGAACACCAACTTTGACAGCATGATGTTCTTCCTTCCTCCCATAATATTTAGCATTACCTCCCCATTTCCTGTTTATCATTTTTCTTCATTAGGAAGCTTAATTCCTTTGATTAGCGTAAAAAAAAAATACACATTTTTGAGAAGTCACTGTTTATAGCCTGATGAAAAGTGACTAACAATCCAACCACCTAATGACAAACTTAACACTTCTAAAGTCTGATTCAAGGTATTTCTATCACATGCATTACTAAAGCATCCAACCACTCCACTTTACAGAATATTCGTGTAAGGCAAGTCAGACCCTCATTCCTGCAGTCACCAGAGGATTAGCAACCCCCTACCTAAGGCTCATGAAACAGTACCACGAGGATGGAAAAGCCATCCAACAGCTGAGCTGAATTAAGAAACTTGGTCTGTGTAAGAAGGTTAGGATGTTAAGATGCATTGGCTAACAGGAAGAAAGCTGACAAGGAGGAGCAGCAGTAAAATCTAGGTAAAAAAAGAACAAGAAAAACCCTCTAGGTATGTACAGATGGGTCTTCAGCAGGAGAACCAAGGTTAGGAGAACATACTGACAGGTTTTGCACAGCCATGTGAAAGAAAGTTGAAGCCCTGAGAAAACAGTCTGGGCGTGGTGCCATGCCTTCTTGAGCACAGAGGGCAGGCTGCCAGCCTATGCTTCTAAGCCTCAACAGATTTCTCCTGACAGCATCTCTGTGGAAGAGGAGTATTAATTCTCTCGTTTTAAGAAGGCACAATCTTACTAACCTCAGCGTTAGAGGAAAGGCCGTAGGGAAATATGATTAGGAACTTATATTTTATTCAGTTCTAAGTTTCCTGTTTAAACTACATCTCCCAGGATGTAAGATCCAGGGGGTTTCACGAGAGATTTTTATTGGAGGGAAATGGAAAATGGAGGAAAGAAGTCTCACAAGAGTTCTGCCATTCAGAGAGAAAGACTGTCATTGCATTTGTTTTGTTCACTTGGACGGGAAAAAATTGTTTCACTACATTGCTTCAGTTTCACAGCTACATTACACACCTTTATCTATAAATACCTATCCTTTTATTTTTCACAGTATTTACAGGTAGGTTGTGCAGAAGAAAAACTCATCACCATAAGAAAATAAAAGGACAAGGGAGAGTAAAAGGACATGCATATATAAAGAACGTTTCACACAAAAATATTACTCTTCACCATCAACAAAACAAGAAAATATCTTAGAAAGTAACTTTATCCCTCTTACACCTTCAGATCAATGTGAAGCACTGAAGAAGGAGCTCAATGGATCCTTTATCTCTGCAGCCACCCTGCTGCAGTGCTGCTGATTCCTCAGAAAGGCATTCACACCCAGATAAACTGACCAGCTTCCACAGTAAGTGACTCTGCTGCCTCAGTTTCTGAGCTACGTTATGAATATCTTTCACAACAGCTAGCAGTAGCTTCTTTCCTTCATTCATAGTTTAATTAAACAGGGCCAAGAGTCGAAGTGGTTGGAAGAATAGAGAGGATCTGGAAAAATTTTCCACAGTTTTAAAAATTACAGCAACAATAATTTCTAAAAAATACTCTTCTATTACATGACTGTGGGCTTCAAAGTCCTATTTAGGTGTACAAAGAACGAACATGCTTGTCCAGCTGCATCTGAAATAGTTACAATATACTCAAAGTTGATTTTAATGGTCAAAGTGGCCAGCTGTGGCACACTTCCACTGTGCCAGCAGTGACGTGCATATGGCAATGAACATCCACAGACATCCAAACTAAGGGAAGGTTTAAGGGCAATACCAGGCACCACAGTGAAACAGTGTCAGAAATTCACTGTAAAGTTTCATCTCCAAGAGATTTACAGCTCACTTAAAATGTCTTTATGTGGATAAGACTTCAGGCATACATGGTAACCTCAGAAGTTAAACAGAAAGGAGCCAGAAGTTCCTCTCTTGGATGGAAATAACACTAGCAATTTTGCTCAATGCCACAAATAAAATTACCTAATCCACATGAAAACAAATGCCAATGTACTCATTACTACATGCCTCTAAGCAGTCTGTGCACGTTCTGTGCAGACAGCAAGGTCTCACCGATGGCCTGCAGTAGAAGCAATGCACAGTTCCATTGAACAATTTCAGCTGGCATAGCTATGTTAAGAGCCTGTGATGTAGACACAGTCTTTGTAAATATTAAGATCTATACGGCATTCTGAATCTCCTAGGAAAAGTTTTATTTAAATATGAACACTTAATTTGCATGGAAGTCTTCAAGTCCTGTATGATTTTTAGTAGAGAGACACTCAATTAAGCAATTCCGTGGAACATGGCAGGGTTTTAAGAGCAAAGGCGATATGTCATGGCACTTTAAAAACAAGAAGTCTGGTACAGGTCATAGAAATGATAAAGGGATGGTGTAATCAGCACGTAGTTAAAAGGAGTTGAAATTCATACAGGATTAGAGTCAAGTGTCCCAATTTGGCAAAAGCATGCCCTGCAATTCTTCTAACACCAATAATCCAGGTCACACCCTGCACGCCACTCACCAAGAACATAGAATCCCCTAATGCTCAGTTCAGTGAAAAGTCAGGAAAGCTGGAAAACCACCAAGCGGGAGGAAAAACACAAGTTCCTCCCCTGCTAAATCTCTCTCTGGGACCCTTCCACCTATATCTTGGTACATTTTGGAGCAGGTATTGTAGCATTTCTCACCAGAGTTGAAAGGAAAATGACATTCTTACAGATAAAAGGCTCTAAATGGGTATGCAAAAGAGGAAAATAAATCTTCATCTTCACTGCTAATTATAGGCATTGCAAAAGCATAAGCACGCACTCCCCAATGCCACAGAACTTGTTTTAGTGTTTCCAGTCTTTTTAAAACAAACAAGCAAGGTTATTGCAACACTGAACACAGAGACACATTTCTTTATTTTCTGCTTTATGATCCTTTAGAGTCCATCCCCTCATGTCAGTTATATGACATTCTCTGTCAGAGGAAACAAGAAAATGTGGTGCTTTTAAAGTTAATCAGTAAATACCATAAATACTGGTACTGAGAGGTCAGAAAATCAGCTCCCTTTGGGGACTTATACGCTCCAGTCATCACTAATGCAGTTCAATGCATAAACTACCAGCAGATGAACTGATAGTCTTCAGGCCACCTGATTCTTACAGACAATGCCAGAAAGTAGGAGCCAAAAGAAAAAACAAACTGCGGGTCATCTGGTCTCAGCATGTAGGAACTATGACTGCAGGATGCATGGTAGAGTATCATGGGTTGTAGGGAGAAGAACCAAACAGTGTCATAAGTGTGATTCAGTCACAAGATTCAGAATTCTGTACTTTGATTCTCTTTAAATTACCAAAAAGAAGGCAAGCTTTGTTGCTGTATCTGTACTCTCATCTCCAATACCTATCATATATGTCATTTTTCTGCTTTTATTCATTTTAAAGTAGCACAATACAAAAAGATAAGAGTTTTACAAGGAACAATCAACTAAAAGATGAAAGTGGCAGATATTGGCGCAAAATCATTCTGAATAGTTATATCAATTAATTAAATCAACTGCTCATGCGGCCCTTCAAGAAATAGACATTAATTGCAGGCAATGCAGCTTTTCTGAATGGCTTATGAATGTACAGTAAGAACCAAACAGATGCAAAGAAGAATGATGGAGGAAACGAACTGCCTCAAAGAGAAACCAGTGACAATTTTACAGAAAACAGTGGTGGCTGGCACGTAGGGCTGCAATAAGAGATATAGCAAATGAATGGCTACACAATCCTGAAACCCAAGGAGAAGAAGCCACAGCAACTTTTATTCACAGGGAGGAGCCAGATATCCCAAAATGCTGGAAAAAGACTCTCATCAACCCCAAAGAAGATATGACCAGGAGAGCTCAGGAAACACATTCTCCAGGTATAAAAAATAAACTAACATACAAACAAACATAAGAAGGGAGACAAATGGCTGAGAACTTACTAAGAGACCTCTGACCCAAAACTGAAGAACAAAAAATAAAAGCCACATGAAAACAGATGGTAACAAAAGGTAAATAGATTCTGCACTATGTTATTTGGTTTTGCATCTGTTTAACCTTGATTTCTCTAGGTTTTCTCAATTAAATCGGGAATTCTGTTCACATTTAGAAGAACACAAATGAACAATCTCTTGAGATGCAGCTGCTCGCCATCATATGAACCTTGTATAGGAGCATTACGTAGTCAGAGCTTAACACTTGCAGGAAAATGCAAGGAAAAGTGTGATTGAAGAGCTAAAAGATGTTACCACGTCACACGACAGCTTTACTCCAATCTTTAAAACTCAAATCACCGAAAGCTCTCAGTGAGAACAAGGTACAGCCAACACTTGCCTTGTGTTTTCCTTCGCCCTTACCATCACACACCCATGTAAAAACCATTGGTCAGCAACTTCTCTGCCAATAATCTGGCAAACATCCTTCTCTAAAACCCAAGCCAAAAGGGTAAGTGCAAACAAATATTGGTTCCTGTTTTGTAAATAAATTGAGCTATTCAGACCTGACTTGAACTAAAGAAACCAAAGGAGTAACATAGTGGCTTTTACCTGACACAGTGCTACTTTAGACAAAATACACTGTATTGACTGTACTTGACAAGATCTCTCCAACATCTGAGAAAAGATAAAATTTAGCTGAATGCTGTTTAGTGTTATTATATATACCTTTCTTCACAAACAAATGAAATAAAAATAGCTTGTGCATAATAAATATATTCACATGTAGATAATGGGGGTGAAAAAGGACAGCACGTGGAAAATGTCAGATTTTTTTAACCTATAAACAAACAGTAAGTCTAGATAGAATTAATAGCTTCAGAACTACAAGCACTGAAGCTAACAGAAGCATTCTTCCTGCCCCAAAATAACAGACAGCCTAAAAAGTGTTCTAAAAATAGATTTCATTATGTCCTACACAAAGAAGTATCAATTTGCAACACTTATAACTCATATACAATAAACCAACCTTCTAGTCCTCTATAATAGGATCTCTCTCAAGACTGAAATCTGTATCATTTGGTTGTCCACTTACACTAAGATGGATTAGCAAAACAGAAATCCTAATCAAAAACATGCCTAATGTGTATTTGTATTTTCCATAGGCAATAGAAATACACTGATAATAGCACATCTTATAATCATTCCTTCCCCAGAACATTTTAAAATAGCTAGGGAAAAAAAAAAAGAAAAGAAAAATCTTTCTAAGCATTCCAAACACTGTTGGACACAAAAATCACAAAACAGTGCAATGAAGTATAATCAATATTTGTACAATCCACTTCTAAGCACAGATATCTGTCTTTTGTTACAGCAATGTGCTATTCAAGACACATACTGTCTACAGGACTTTTTATTTTTTAAATCACTGTACTTCAGGTTTAGAAATACATCAGGCTTAAACTTGTCCTTTATTGCAAAGCAGGCTTTCAAAAACAACTTCTACAATATTAGCTTCCAGTTGATAACAGAACTCATACTCAAGTTAATTTATCTTACCTAGATTTTACATCACTACCAATTGCTTTCATTTCTTTAAAAAAATTATTTAGTTTAACTATACTAATCATGCATGGATACATTTCTCAAATGCATTATATATGTTGAAACATACACATAGCATCACATGAAGAATACATAAGACTTTATAGTGAAGAAAAAAATACCCGTAAGATCTCATTAAAAAAAAAGTCACTCTAATAATATTTTGAAAACGTGCAAAGAAATAGATTTTCCTACCACAATTTTTATCTTGATCAATTTGGCTCCCACATATTCCTGTGTTCAACTGAATCAATTTCACACTTACTCACCTCCCTGTCTCTGTGATGTGGTTTATTCATTGGTTTGATATTGCCATAGCAACTCTGCAACATGGTAACATGCTAGCCAAGCAATGCTGCTCACCTCCCAGCCTATGGTGAACAGCTATAGCTGCCTGGTACGTATAGCTTAATATTATAATGTATATTGATTTCTGCTTCCTGCTATTAGCAAACTGTTTTAATGTTACCATTTCTAGCTCTGTATCTAACAATCATTCATCCTGACCTTCACAGTAGTTAATTTGCAGCTGTCTTAGCTTAATTATACAAATCAGCTTCCACCTCAGGTTCAAACCCAGGATATATTTTGACTCTAAATTTCAAATGTGAACATTTTTAAACAACCAGGAAAACAAGCAGCACTACTCCCACCCCAAAAATCGGGGGCTTCTCTAGCATTTTTGCATTTTCCCTTCATGCAGACAAACACAAACAAGTCAAAGTTCAGCTTTAAGAAGCTTTCCTATTTGAGCATGAGGCCTGGAGACCCCCAAGCCTCCCCGGAACAGCCAGCACACCAGCTGCTGCGGGAGGGATGGTGCTTTGTCCCCAGAAGGGACACAGGGACGGCCAGGCCTGTCAGATGCAGAGAGCGATGCTTGGCCTGGTTGTGCTCCCACAGCCTCCCCACCCACAGCGGGGCTTCTTAGCACTTCCCCCATTTGTATCAACAGTCAGAAGAAAAGTGGGATCTCAGCTGAAGAGAGCAAGAGGTTTTTAAGCTACAAAGTCTACCATATCAATGCTATGCAAATCAGGGTATCCCCAAACACAGATTTGGATCACAGGAAGGATACTAGGCAACCATCCAGGGCAATAGTATGAGTGGGAGTTGAGACTGTCTCATTGACTGAGCCTTTATCTTCACAAGTTGGCAACCGTCTCACAACCGCGCTTACTCACGGTGGAAACATCCTTATGTTTGAACAGGGCTGTACCACAGCTTGACCTAACCGAGCTTCATAAAAGCAGTTTACTTGCCCTCAGACACTGTTGGACAAGTCCCATAAAACACAGAGGCCCTGCCCACACGTGACACAGAGACGCAGAAAGGAGACCAGCAATGCCACAGCACTGAGCACATCGCTGACTGCAGCAACATACCAGGACATCTCCTCCTGCCTACCTAACAGCATCGCAACTGTTTCAGACTATGTTGTGCTTAAGCTCAAAGGTTAAATGCTGTTGTTTGCCTTAAGCTAAGTGTAAAAAACATCTGTGAGACAGCACGAGCCTCACAGCAGAAATTAGAGTTACTGCCAGGTTGCTATTACACACCAAGGTTTGTGATCTGCGATGTAACACAAAAACATCTCTGCGCCATCTAGCAAGAAAGGGCTCTAATTCCTTTCCCCGGCAGAGCTGAAATCAGCATTTTTGTCTGGGATTCCTTTAGGTGATACCAAGCAAAGGACGTAGAGCAGAGGGAAGATAGAAAGATGGAATATTAATCCTCTCACCGAATATATTCTGTTGTCTCTCTGACAAATAAGGAGCTCTAAAAAGGAATTAACAGAAAAATTACATTCTATCTAATCTGAGAGCCTATTTCATCTGAGCATGCACTCAATTTATAGTGAACTTTGCTGGAACTCTTACAGCAAGCACGCTGCAAAGGCATCTGAGCAATATTAAATATTACCAACTGGGCTGGTGTCTGCTATGTCCTTCACCCTCTCAGTAAAGAATTTGATTCTTCACATCCCAAACACAGTCATCTGCTTTCATCTACAGGACTTCAAAAAGGAGCCAGATGGGAGCTATCTTCGTGGACGTACAGCCAAGAACAGGGCATGTATACGTCAAGATACTCGGCATCATTCCCACAGGCAGTAATGCACACACTTCTGGAAACAAGGAATAGTACAGAAGCCATACAGTTTCCACATGAACACAATCTTTAAATAATCCTGAAACTATGAATCTGTGAACAAAGCAAAACCCAGCTCAACAATGACTAAATTGAGATTTCACTAGCAGCCTAGCCTAGGTGCACACTAAGGTGTAGGGGTGACACTGAAAAATCACCCTTGCTTTCCTTCTGCTCCCCAGGTCTCACCACCTGTGCAAACTGACTTACCAAGCAAATCAAACATCAGAATTACTGTGCTGATAATAATAATTATTTCTTAATTATAGTAAGTGTTATTATGAAAGTTTAACAAGGAAAATGGAACTGAATGTGATATAGTAATTTCCTTGAAGGTCTGCAACAGACAGTCCTTCATTTCAGCGGTACGGAAACATGAGTAAAAATTTCTGGGAAGCATCACAATTGCAGTTCTATGAACTAAAGTCTAACTTCAGCTTTCATACAGTGCCAGTAGCTCTGGTCGTTTCTCTAGCTCCTTCACCCTTAGGATTTGCAGCCTCCACATTATTTTTTGTGAACACTTAACTCTTCATTCCTTCTCTGCTCCCACCTAAATTTCTTATGCAGGTCTTAAATCCACCACTAAGTCTGCTAAAATAAAAGCCACGCTGCAGTTACTTACAAGAGTGTAACATTTCAGCCACAGAGCCAAGGCTCACAGTCAGTTGTAAGAGCACGGCCTTGCTCTTGCTAATGGTCAGATGTCACCTCTGAGAACTGCTGTGGGCCCCCTCCAGACTTGGCATTTTCCACAGTCAAAAACGCATGGGTGCAGTGGGTGCTTCATAGACCCTCGTGCCAAAGCCTACACAGTTACATGAGGATGGTTTGACAGCTCTGGGCTTCGTGCAGTGCCAGGAATCATTTTTCTTTCCCTCCATCCTCCGAGCAAGGCCATGACTCAAAAAGCATTTTATATCCAGTCACAACTGCCACATGGGCTGCCAATCAGACTATTCTGAATTAAAACAAAAGGTTTTTGTTTTACGTGACTTTGGCTTTCACTGCACTTAATTATTTAGACCAAATGAAAGGAATGGCAATTCTGATTTCACATAAAGGTACCAATCCCACTATATAACTTCTTTAAAAGTGCACCCATTGCTACCTTTATATTCTCCCAGCAGAGGTGCATACAAATGGGATTTTGACTTGCTGAGACTCTAAGGAGTTTAATCTGCAAATATACCTTGAAACTTGTAAAACACACTGGACGAAAAGCACTCGTATCTTGAGCACCACCCCCCCACCTTTTATTTTCCTTCAAATCAGAAGACATCAATGCAACAACAGAAAATTATCTTGATAAGATGGGTGAATCCAACAGACAAAATGGGTTGTCAACAAATAAATTGATGCCAATATAAGCAATCATCAGGTCACATCAGGGAAGCTGTGCAAGCAGAAAATGAAGGGACTGCAAGTCAGGTCCTAAAAACAATTGGTGATATCTTTATTTGTATTTATAGATCTTTATTAAAGCTGCTATTTGAAGCTTGAAATTCATTGCTATGACATGGTTTTATTTTGATTGATTGCACCTTTCTCTCTTCATCAAGATGAACCAGCACAGACATACAACCGTCTCCAATGGCAAACGGGTACTTAAAATACAATCAGATATTACGATCACTGCATAAGGTGATCTTGTTAACATCTAATAACTCTGTGGTGTTGTTGATGTTGGTTGCTGGGTTTTTTTGTTTGTTTTTAAGTGAAGTCTGCTAGAGTAAACCTAAATCAGAGGGGAAACAATTTCACGACAGAAGGTGCTTTCTCTGATTTCTGTTCCATCACAAGCATTAGGTAAAGGCTCAATTCAGCAAAATGCTAAAATCTTCTGGAAGGGATTTAGCACCTTTAGCTCCGTAAGATTAGGAAAGTCCTACACTCACCACATGCTTAGTTTTACCACTTCATTACACAGACATGATCTACTTACATTTAGCCAGTTACATGATATTAAAGAACAGCTTGTGTGGGACAGTCAAAATAGTAAAGTATCTGTGTAGCCTCATTTGCATGGGCATCCTTCCTTGCCAGATCAAGTCCTTCAAAAATGCTTTCCCTGTCTGCGCAAGCTGACAGTAGCTTCGTGGCAGAAAGAAAGGGAGTGCTGTGTGGTTTTACTGCAGGACACTTCCAGAGGGAACATTGATGTTTGGCAAATCTCAATGTTAAACAGGACGTTAGAAGGAAAGAGTACTTTTTCCTCAAAGGAATTAACACTTAAATTTGTTTATAAGCCAAACAATGTAAAATGAGTGTGAGAAAAAACACTTCATATATTTGAATTTGATATGAATTATTAGATGATAAATACATTTGGCATCTAGTGCTGAGTAAACATAAAATTATCAGTTGCTGTTAAAATTACAAAAAGATCTATGAAAATCAAGAGCCATCATAGCCAAGCATAACTTTCTTTACAAATTTTAATGGATGGCATTGCACCAGGTAATGAAACAGATAATGCAATAGGATCTCTAGTTTGCATTGTTGCTTGCTTTCCCAGTAGCAAGCTTTCCCTACAGTTCCTTTATTTCTGGCAATGGCTCTGTGTAGTAGTGTTACTAACCAAATTTATATTTTCATTCGTGCTTTAACAAAGTTGTCACTTTGATTCCACTACATCAACATGAACTTATCAAACTTTGCTATGGTAAAGTTAATATGATTTTATTCACCATGCTAAAGCTACAGGACTTTGATTGCCCCTTGTAACAGGCTGAATGCACGCAACATTTCTTTAACCCACAAAAGGATTTAATCAATATCTATAGATGAAATATGCTAGAAGCATTACTTGTAGTGATTTTTTGCAAACTGATATATCTTACACGCCCTCTCTTTCAAGTCACTCATCTACTCTGAACACTACTATCAAAAATGAAATTTAACTTTTTGAGTATCTAACCAATACAGGCAAGAGTAGAATTCAACTTCACTAACAAATTAGCTCCGAAAATCCTACGNGAGATGCTCCAGGCCCTTTATCATCTTTGTGGCAGTCCGCTGGACTCTTTCCAGGAGGTCCCTGTCTTTTTTATACTTTCTTACGCATTGCTTGGATATAGCTGTAAGAGCATTGACAACAGGTATTTTTCAGTGCTACTTTAGGGAGATGAGCAAATTATTATTTGTTTGCTAACAGACCTATTTAGCCTCTGAAGCAACAGACAGCTGGAAGACAGCAGCCAAAGCCCAGCAGAAAAACCACATGGCCTAGGGAGCAATTGATAGATGTGCAGCAATAGCTGAGTGATTGGAGGGACCGATAAGAGTCCAGAGCAAATTATTATCGGATTAATTTCTGGCTCAAAAGTTATTATCCTCTCTGCAGAAGCAAAGATACAGACCTATTAATGAAAAGAGAGGCACTGCAGTACATGAGCAGTTGTAGTAACTCAGAGCTGCTTGAGCAAGATGGCAATAAATACGAGATCACAGTAATTGGCTCCTACTATTGTAGGATATGAATTCTTTTCTAACAGAAAAGGGAACATAAGCAACAGGATACGTGCGTGTTTTTGTTATGAGAAACACTTCTGGTTTTGACAGAGCATTTTATTGACAGCAAGGTTTTGTGACTACATTGCAACACACACGAGCACTGTTTAACTTACACCCGACATAGTTCATTATTTAAAATATGTAGTTTTCTGGTTTCTATACAGCACATGGAACACAGCACTAAAATCTGAAAGACTTCCTGGGCCTAATCCTTTGCACTTACACAGTTATTAGCATCTCATTGCATTGTGGTTTAACCTGGCAGCCACTCAGCACCACACAGCCATTTGCTTACTCCCCAAAGCAGGATGAGGGAGAGAACTGGAAACAAAATAGATCTCGTGGGTTGAGGCAAAAACTAATTGCTAAAACAGAAAAGGAAAATGGAAACAAACATGCAACGATAGCAATATGCACGTGTATATACACATATATCCACAATGCAGTTATTTGCCACTCCACAGAACTGCTTGCCAACCAACCACCCACCGCCACCTCAAGGTCTCACCGCCCACTGACCAACACCCAGCAACCCCCAAGCAGCACAGCCCCTAGCTGACTCCCCACTGATTTCTACCCTTCCTCACAGTGTCAGGTGGTTTGGAATAACCTCNGGAGAGAACTGGAAACAAAATAGATCTCGTGGGTTGAGGCAAAAACTAATTGCTAAAACAGAAAAGGAAAATGGAAACAAACATGCAACGATAGCAATATGCACGTGTATATACACATATATCCACAATGCAGTTATTTGCCACTCCACAGAACTGCTTGCCAACCAACCACCCACCGCCACCTCAAGGTCTCACCGCCCACTGACCAACACCCAGCAACCCCCAAGCAGCACAGCCCCTAGCTGACTCCCCACTGATTTCTACCCTTCCTCACAGTGTCAGGTGGTTTGGAATAACCTCTGGCCTAATTCAGGCCAGCTGTCCTGGCCCCACCACACCACCTGCTGCCATCAGGGCANAGGAAAATGGAAACAAACATGCAACGATAGCAATATGCACGTGTATATACACATATATCCACAATGCAGTTATTTGCCACTCCACAGAACTGCTTGCCAACCAACCACCCACCGCCACCTCAAGGTCTCACCGCCCACTGACCAACACCCAGCAACCCCCAAGCAGCACAGCCCCTAGCTGACTCCCCACTGATTTCTACCCTTCCTCACAGTGTCAGGTGGTTTGGAATAACCTCTGGCCTAATTCAGGCCAGCTGTCCTGGCCCCACCACACCACCTGCTGCCATCAGGGCAGCAGCTCTTTCCTGCCAAGTGGCCCCAGGTGCATTCCTATTACTCAGCAACAACCAAAACATCACTGTCTCAGCTGAAACCCAGACACACTGATACCAGCCTTCCTTAACCAATACCTGTGTCTACCTGGAACTGATTAGTTAGATTGATTCCAGATCTTCCTGAAGATTAGTAAAAGAATCAAGACTGTTTTTACTGAAACTTCAGGCGCTGTACAGAAATGTTAAACACTCCATCAAATTCACAACACTCTAAGTTAGACTTGAGCAATCACTGAGACGTGGCTGTTAACTGGTATACTTATTTCAGGGGCATTAAGGAAGAATTTTTTCACCAATCTCTTGCCTCTATTTTCAATTTAAGTGAAGAGGTACGTTTTTTCCAGTCTCCTTGTTTTCTAACACTAAGAAGGGAATGCTGAGAAAAGAAGCAAAATCTGCACTCCTGTGAACATACAACTCTAAAGCACAAAGTTGTATTTAATTACATTCCTTAATTCTTAGGCACAGTTTATATAGAAATCCAAAACTGCTGTTAGCTACTCTTAGTATTACAATCTCATACTGACAGGAATAAACCTTCTTAAGGAGTTTAAGGCCACACAACACAACACAAAAGCAGATCCTTCAAATATGATTATTTACAGAAAAGAGAGTGGAGAACTAACTGTTTTGAAGGCAGCTTCCTAACCTTGTGAATCAGGAGGTTTCTCTAGAAGACAGAGAAAGCCCAACAACTGTCTTCCTAACAACCCATCACCAATGAAAAATAGCTTTCTGGGGAACCATGTGCACAAGCTCTCCCACACAAAGTGCCCCTGAAATGCTGCTGAATCAGAAGGCACAGCTGGTCACCAAAAGCTACAAGATTTAGTGTTTTATAAAAAATGGCAATTTTTGCCATTATGAAAGCACCAGGTCTTATGCCATAAACATGCAGTGCTCCTCATAAGAGGAACGACCTAAAGCATATCTAGTGGTATTCCCTCCTACACCTTAACTACAGAAAAAAATACTAGACCCTGATTTCTGGTCCAGCCTTTATAACCACACTGACAGGGAGCAATGCAAAGACGAAAGCTCAGTCCTTCAGCTCCCCTTGAAAGCCTCTTAGCAGCCACGCTAGTTTCCCTTGGCCCATTTTTCCAAAGCAGCACATGCAGCCACATCCATCCTTATCTGCAGTTTGGTTCAGTGAGCTTCTGGTCCTGGTATTTCACGTTTGAGGTTCACAGACTCCAAATCATCAGATAAACACTGTCTGAGAAGAAATAGGAAGAGCTGATGTTTCCCTTGGCGCAGAGAGACGAAGTGTAGAAGTTCTTCAGGTTTTCCAGCCCTATTTCTCTATTATTCTGTATTTGATAGACTGGAAAAGGAAAACCAGGACTCTGTTCCCTCACATTTCTCTTCAGTAATCCATCCTAGAAGGAAGCAAGCAGTCAGCCAACAAAGCATCAACTTCCACAGCGCACGTCCTTACCAGCAGACACACCAAATCAGGAGATTGTGGCCTCCCTCCTGTGACCATGTGCACACAACACACCGCGCCTGCATAAGCAGAGCTACACAGGTGTAACACAGACACGAGACGAGGCCAGTAGAACCTAAGAAATAGGCCGAGACTTAGAAGTGGGGTCAGCTATGGTCAGTTAGCACATATTTAACTCAAGCAAAATTACTTTTTCGTTTTTGTTTTTGAAGTTAAATCACTTTCCAGCACAAGGAGGAGTTGTCTTGCTTGGAATGACCCCTAACACACACGTTGCATTACTGGATGTGCCACCTTGTTCTGTGACAGCTTTATTTTGGATTGAGTCTCCATCAGAGCACACCCCATTTTTACAGGAAAGCACCATGCTGCAGCTGCACCCATGGCTATTTGCCTGCCAGTCGGGCCAGCAGGCACACATGAGGCAGTGCATTGTGCTTTAAACTTTTCTTACCTCTTACCAGCCTAGGCACCATAAAATATTTATAGACTATTTTGGGTAGCATTTCACTGCAAGTTCCATATGCTTAGCTGAACTATTCAATGCTCAGAATGACAATAAAGAGATTACATTTGAACGCACTGTGTAGCAAATATTCCCCTTCAGCTACCATAGCCCATTATGTCCTGAAGTAAGCACAGCTTGCTCCTTCAGCCCGGTTCTACAGCACTAGACACCTTTACACAGCATGGGGATGCAGGTGGCTCAAACATCTACTCCCAGGTAATGCCCCATTTCCATTCACAGACACTCATGCACACACTTTCCTGCACACCAAGAGGAGAACAGAGCCTGAAGGGTGCGAATTCTTTAATACAGTGTGCAGTGAATGAGTGGGGGAAGCAAAGCAGCCACAGATCCTCTCCCCAAGCCTTGCACAGTTCTTCACTATAGGCTCAACCATACAATGATGCAGCACTTAAAAGCAGAAAATTGCTAGCAATATAATGAAGGGACCAAATAAGAAGAGCATCTGATCTCCAGAATAATTTAACACATACTGAAGGGAGACAGACAGCATTATGGAAAAATCCCTTTAAATAATTTTTACTCAAACACCCTCACAAATTAGCAAGGAGACTTGAGTAAGATGTGTAGCTTAGGACGTGCTGTAACTCATCTCTGCTGCACCATCATATGTTCCTTCTTGTGTATGTGGTCCAGCAAAGCAGGATAGCAATGTTGTACATAAGATTAGCTTTGCAGGGAAAGACAGGCAGTGCAGACAGATGCAGGAGGATAGAAGAAAGTGCCAGGTAGCTGAATGGACTTATCTTGTCTCTTCTCTTCTTTGCAGAAAGAACTGTCCACCATATTGAGCTACTACTATGGGCAGCCAATCCAGTGAAAAGGATGATCTTTTAGGGACTACTACAATATTTAGGATCCGAAAGCAGCTCATTGGATCATCTACCCAGGGGTAAACCAGTTAGGATAATCCCAGCTATATCCAACAGTGAACTGCAGCCAAATGGGAGGGCTTTTAAGTTTGCTTTGACAAAAGCTTGCCAGGCACAAGCCTTGTGCTGCAGCTCCAGCACAAGCAGGACTTCACACAGTCCTCCAAACCTTTCTGCCTATTTTTATTTTGTGTCACCTGACTAGAAATTTTGCAATCTGTTCAGGTTTGAATGTTGTTTTTGTTGATTATTTGTTTTGCCTAGGCTTTAACTATTAAATTGATCTCTTAAGTTGTATTTTATATCTCTTCGTGCATCCTTTTTTGGTCCACTGCACTCACAGCTCTACATTTACAGAAGTTTATTTTAAACACAGAAGATATCTTTTTCTTGTGCTGTATATTTTTCTTCTCATTCCTCTTCCCACTTTTTGCCTGGTCAGAGCTGAAAGACAGCACCTTTTGCATTAAATCATGACCAGGCCCATTAACATTAGGAAACCATCCCCATTAAACCAGCACTATATTGATATGCGAACGCTCCACTCCCAGAAGCTTTTTTTCAACACTTCATTACAATTTTTCACCGCTGACCCATTATATCCTCCCAAAGCGGGTCTTTATTGTTCAATTTCCTCACTCTACCATTACTGACACAACAAAAGGAAGGGCAATTGCAGATAAATCAGCCAAACTTCCCATTGGGCTCCCTTCTGCACCACTGCCATCTGTGCCGACCACCACGTGTGCTTCAGCACAATGCTGCACAGGTCGCTCGTGATGGCTCTGTGGCTGTCCCAGCCCGGTACCTCCACTTTGGATGCACATATGCAAGGGAGGGATTTCTTCCACATAAACTGGAGGTGCACAGCTGATGCCCTTCTCCTCGCTGCTCATCACCTGGTCCTCGCTGTGTGATTGACAAACCACGGATTTCAAGACCTGAGAGGCAACGTGTCATGTTTTCAAAGGTCTGCTTACTCCCAAAAACATCCCCCTAACACAAGACTATTAGATGAAAACATCCCTTCAGCTAAGAATAATATTTCCAAAGAAAGAAATAAGGAGGAAGTTTAAATCACGAACAAGGTTAGGAATACGTGGTCGTTTCCTTCGACTAAATTAACGCTGGCAAAAGACAGAATGAAATATTGATCTATGTTTCTGAATTAGCTTCCTGAGCTTTGCAACCACCTTTTCATAGCTGTGAACACAGCGCAGCAAAAAAAAAAATTGATCATCACTCATTTTGCAAGCTGAGCCACATGATCGTTAATGGTTGAGTTGTTAATTAAAAACGGTAGCAGAATCCCAGATTAGTCCTGTCTTTATAAGGACACCATTAATAAACCTGTTTTTCAGTTTAAGAAACATCATCTCTGCATACAGTAGCCATTGTAATATTCCTACAGTACTTCATTCATTACCTTGACAGGTTGCATCACTTAGGCCAACCACAGGAATATATTTCAGCAGCTTGCAAAAGCTATCTCTGTCTCCATACAGAAACCCCACATGCACAATGTCCCCTTTAAACCTTACATCACCATTTTCATAAACCAGTAGGGACAAAAACCAAACCACGAACAGCAGAATCACAATAGGTATTCTGATTTATTATTTGGATTTATTTTTTGGTGCCACACAAAATGATTGTTTAGCTGAAGAATTCTCATCTTATTATTTTCCTTTATTTTCTCAGTCTCAGTGCATGTAAAATGAAAAAAAAAAAAAAACCACCACTATTCTACAAATGTTAAACTGGGAAACAAAGTTTGTCCTTAATCCTCATACATTCTATGTTATGATAAGAACATAAGCATGTGCAACACAGTACAATAGCTGTTGCGTTTATTTTTGATTTATCATGTGATGCATCAGTAACATTGATACAATCTACCCTTATCTTCTCTCAAGTATGGCATCCAACCTGAACACTCTTTTCTTTCCCCTCCCCCCCAAAGCACAGCAAGTGCCACTGGGAAGAATACTCTCCTCAGAGAAGCCCCATAAAATTGGGGCTACAAAGGGATTCTTTTTTTTAAAGTTTCTGTGATACATCTTGTAGTCAATTTGACTAACACTCACATACTATATATGAGTGTATGTATGTATACACTATATATGTATATACACACATACATCTATTTTATACATACAACATCCTTCAAAATTCAAAAATATTAATTCAGGAATTGAAACAACAAATGTACAATGAATAAATGACCAGCACACCAAAACGATGAGGTAGCAATACTGCTAAAATACAAGGGCTGCTATGAAAGCAATGCCTACTATTTTATTATGTTGACCGATGACATCTGAAGCAGATGTTGGTGGTATGGCAGTAAAGGTTGAACCTTCCCATCAATATTCTGTTCCATGTTGTTGCCATGTGACAGATGGCAGCAGAGGAGCACTCTGACACAATGGCGTCTGACATGGGAGTGCGGATGAAGCAAGGGTATACAACTGAATTTCTCCATGCAGTAAGAAATTGTTCCCATTGACATTCATGGACACTTACTGAATGTTTATAGAGACAAAACAGTGGATGTGAGGCGGTGGTGGTGTGTTTCAGCAGTGGTGACAGCGGGTCACCTCCATCGGTGCAGATTTTTTACAAGAGTGGCATGCAGGCTCTTGTTCATCACTGGTGAACGTGCATAGCTAAAGGTGATGACTATGTTGAAAAATAGTGTTTTGTAGCTGAAAATTTTCTCCATCAAATAGTGTTATTGTGATCTTATCTGTTGTAGTTTTCATGGAAATAAACAGGAGGCATTACTTTCAGAGCAAGATACATATATGCTGAGATTCAATCCTGCCTTCACTAGACAAATCGAGTCATCACTGTGCAAGTGTAAGATTGTCTCTTCAGCTAATACTTAATCAGGCTTCAACTATGTATTGCTAGTAACTGTGAATAATAAATTAATTCCAGGACTGGGGCATACAAGCATATAGAAGACTGATGGATGGTTGTCAAGGCCTGTCCCAGAGATAGGAAATATTCTTAAATATTTTTTTATCCACTACTGCAAATACTTAATGAAAACTTCACTGTTTCCTATTTTAAGTGTACAGAAAAAGAAACTTTAGGAAATAGTGACTTGAGTAGAGACCAAATGAAGAACAGACATGATTCTTCCTTCATACACCCTGTTTTTAGGAGGTGCAACTGATCTCTTTTCAGTGGAGCATTTCTGATGTGTGTTCCTCACATAAACAACCCAGCTATTTTACGGGAAGCCCTTGGTATTTTAAGATCTTTGCCTCTATTTCTGAGAATGAAATTTCTCACTCCCCCAAAAATATACGGCCAAAATTCTGTCTTTAAGAACTTGTGGTATGACAGCTTTGGTTGCAGTGGGATAACCTATCTATAGACAAAAATTCCTGTTGCTTCAGTACTCATAACATTTTGCCAGTCCTGGGGAAGGGTATCTCAGTAAGTTGTGTCAGTCCTCTTTTGCCATCAAAACACACGACAAGAGAAAGGTCTTTAAGTATTAATCAACAATTCTCTCACTCAGTGCTCTAAATGTGAATTAAGTAAAAATAAAAAGAGACACTTGGGAAGCAGAAGGATGGCACCTATCTTCATGCTGCACGCCTTCAATACAGCTTCTCTGCCCACAAAACAATCTTTTTGGGACTCACTTTTAAACTACATATAAGCTTTGAAAGTCTATAGACAAGAAAATACTCAAATTCAGCATACTTCTACAGGGTTTCTGACTATAGAATACCAGAGAAAAAGGAAAACCTACAAAAATAGTATTAAAGCAAATAGACTTTTGAGATCATTCCTTTGCTTCTAGAAATTGGTACAACAGCATTAGTTTACACTGGAGCTAAATCAAATTACACCGGGAGCAGTGTACTTCACTGTAATTTTGGTGATACTAATAGTGTCTATCTGATATCCAACATGAGAATGAATGGCTTAATCCCATCACAACAAGAATTCTGTACAGTTTTAAGTGCTGGCCACAAAGCCTGGCAAAAATGGAGAGAGCTGTCACTAGGAGCCAAAGCCATACAAGTTGTGAAAGCGAGTTGTGTCTGTGCTGTTTGTAATTGCTCACATAAATTTTGTCAGTTCTTCTAGCTGCAGAACCAAAAGGTCTCAGTAGAGCAGTAGTCTGAGTAGAGATATAACACATTGCAGGGTGATTTTTGTGTATGTTATGGGGAAAGGCTCGACAAGGGAGGGCTTTTAGCTATTAGGACATTAATGTCTGCATTCTGGAATATTAATACCTACGTGAAAAGGAATAAGCTTCACCTTGGTTGCAAAGTTTTTGCCACATAATTTAATTCTGTGGTTCAACCCATTTTTAATGGATTTTGCTTGCTACTTTCTATCATATAGTAGGTTATGAAACAGTTCATATGGTCTTTTTGCAAAAATTAACAGCGTTTATTATGTTCCATTGCTTGCAATTAAACACAGAATATTTCCACACCACCACAATATATGCTATTAAATTATGTACTAACGTCTTCTCTGTGCTTAGAGAAGAGAATAACCAGGATATTCAAGGCACCTTATTTGATGAGGGGAAGTCTTTGCTTCTTTCAAATTACTTTAAATAAATAGAATTTTCTTTGTTAAGAAGATACTGAATAAATTATACTAGTTAATGTGTTTTTTAGATGGACTCAATTAATATCAGATATTCACAGACAACATAATAGAGTAAATCAAGATCGATATGATGTCCCTCAAAGGATTAATAATTAAGTCTTAGCTGCAGTATGCACAAAAACAGCAGACTGCAGAAAATTTCTGACTTCATTGCCAAGGTTTCCATTTGCTTAGAAACCATTAGAGAAAATGCCTCAAAAGGCAGACTGCATCAAGCAAAATGCACCTTTTTTTTTCCCAAAATGTTTTAATGCTGTACATTAATTTCTCACAAAATTTTTATATGTAGTAACACATCCAAGGGATAAAGATGCAGAAACACACATCTGCAGAGACACAAGAGCATTGGAGTTTCACTGGCTTTGGTACCAGAGAAGACAGATACTACTTCACCTACACAGGTAGCAATTTGGAAGGAAGAGGAATATTTGTCTCCATTGCACACAGAGTCACTAAGCAGCTTATGTTGCCAATTGATATATTTTTCTTCTCAAGAAATAAAATATTTTTATCATGTAATTATATTATCAAATGCATTTAGTCTTACTGTTCCCCAAGTTCGTAAAATAATTTTATTCCTTTTTGAATTAAGCATGATCACAAACTAGTAGAATTGATCTTTTAAAAGGAAAGTGCAAGAGTTTAATGATTGCATACTAGTATAGTTTTGGTGCTTTTAATACTGTTTGAAAATGAGTAAAAGGAAAAATCTGTACTCACTTCAGTTTAGTATTTTCTTAAATATTGTAGACCATGAACTATAACATTTAATAGATATTCTTTATCTGAAAATTCATTTGTAGATTGTGGGATTTTATGATTTGGTAGTCCATATACACATCTATACATCAGTGTATAGATTACTGTGGCAGGATGATGTTGGCTGGCTGGCAGATGCCCACTCAGTTGCTGTCACACCCCCTCAACAGAACAGGGTGAGAAAGTAAGGTGGAAAAAGTCATGAGTCAAGATACAGGAAGATCACTTAACTGTTACCACCACTGGCAAAATGAACTTGACTTAGGGAAACGTAATTCAATTCATCACCAATTTAAATGGAGCGGGGTGGTGAGAAACAAAGACAAAAAACAAAACACCTTCTCCTCAGTCCCTCAGTCTCCCACAGTAAGAACTTACAGCCAAACAGCTACAAAAAAATAATAAATTAAGTTCTTCCATGGAGAATCTCCAAGGAAATTCCCAGTGTGACTGTGGACAGTGAGGTCTCCTCTCAGCCTCTTCTTCTCCAGACTGGAAAGCCCAAAGTCCTCAGCCCTTTTCTGCTTACAGCCAACGCACAGATTGGAATAAAGACCTTGAAGAAACATTTTTATTTATACAGTAAACAAAACGCATATGAAATACAAAAATAGATTAACATATTCATTGAGGAACTCTAAATTTAATACATAAATTCATTAGGGAAGCAATAAACATGCTGTATAAATTAATTACTTTGTGGTTATCCTCATTAAATGCTACTTAATGAGTTAATAAGCTTGAAAAGCAATGACAAATCGCTAAAGTACATGTACAGGATTTTTCTTTTTTTTAAAAAAAGCATCATATTAACAGAATGCTGCAGCTCTGGATATAAACTAGTAAAATCCATGACAGCTGGTCACTTTATCTTATAAAATGCACTAACAAGTACATTTCTCTACAGAATTTGACAGAAAAGTGCAGACTTCACAAAATTCAACTGCAGAAGAGGTTCTTGCTAAGGTTTAAGAACCACCTACTACTAAATAAAAAACTTATTTTTATTACAGAATGACTTCCAGCTTCTTTAGAAACATTAGATTCTGCCAAATAAAAATAATACATATGTACATACGTAGGTCACTTCAAAAGTAATGCCCCCTATTCATTTATGTGGAGACTGCAACAGACATAAAGAGCACAATGCACTATTTGACACAGCAAATTTTCAGCTACAAAACACTGTTTTTCAACATAGTCCTCACCAGCAGCTATGCATTTTCACCAGTGATGAACAAGAGCCTGAGTGCCATGCTTATAAACATCTGCACCAGCGGAGATGAACCAGTCACCACTGCTGAAACACACCACCACCACCTCACTGTGCTGACATCCACTGTTTGGTCTCCAGAAATGTTCAGCAAGTTTTGATGAATGTCAATGAGTGCCATTTTTTTCTGCATGAAGGAACACAATTCCACAGCTTTGCTTCACACATGCTTCCATATCAGACGCCATTTTGTCAGATTGCCCCTCTGCTGCCATCTGTCACACAAAATGTAACAGAATATTGGCGGGAAGGTTCAGCCTCTGCTGCCACACCACCAACATCCGCCTCTGACATTGTGGGCCAACACAATTAAAAAAAAAAAAAAAAGGAGGCATTACTTTCGGAGCAGCCCTCGTATATACACATACACAGACACACAAAAATATATAGCAATACTTGATAATTACAAACAGGCTTCTGTGGCTTTAATGTCTGAAGGTGACAAGCACATAACCACATTGTCACAGTTAGGAACTGGGAAGTTGCATCCCAGAGGCTGAGTAGCACTGGAGGAAGATATACCCAGCACCAATAAATACTTTAACTTTTGTGATAGAGTATAAGCATTCCAGCATTGACTGAGCTCTGTTATTAGCATGCTGTGGAAGACTAAAATGGTGGCCCCATTTGTCACGTCACAGGTATAGGCTGCTTATGCTTTCATCGTGTGGAGCACAAAGGCTCAAAGTGGTGGTGGTCTATGTTACAGTTTAAACACAGAAAAAAAAACCTACATAAACGTGTTTTTCACTTGTTCTCTTTCCATACCATAATGCATACATGAGAGAAGATGGCAAGCTGCATCCCATAGTACATTAGTCATATTGATGTTATAAATACCTCTACTCTAAAGTAAAATACAGCCTCAATATACCTTCAATGCCAGCCACATCAGTGCATTAACTAAGCATGGTTCAGTGAATGCATCAATATGCAGTTCTCTCACCTTCTCAGGACATATACAATTTGCAGTGAAACTACCAGTGTAACCTTGAATAAAATATTTAAGGCAATCTTTGACTATTACACGCTCAAATGATTCCTTAGAAAAGCTCAGGATATTAATCTAAGTTTGCACATCCCTTAAACTGATTTTGTTAACTCCTTGAAACTAACTTACACCAACAAAATCTAACTTTCCTTTGCAGGAACAATAAACAGATAAATTAAGTAGTATTTTGAACAAAGCATTTCACTTCTTTTAAGGGATCATCATTTCTTAGATTACATTCCTTTTTTCCCCCAAGATATCTAAACCAAGGAAACTACGGAATGTAATTCCTGATTCTTTGAGAACCAAGACAAACATCTAAACTTCAAGGCCTACATGATTACACACAGACACACCACAAAAAAAAAAATTGAAAATTGAAAGCAGTTTCCAGAATCCTCCACCATGACCAGCAGATCTCCATACAAGTTGACAGCATGAGAACTCTTTTTAAACAAAATTCAGAAGAGGTCAGTTACCAAAGCAGCGTCAGGGAATGCTACAGGATTAATCTTGCATCACATGAGTTGTTCTGCATTGCTAGGACAGAAGCATTAACTCCACAAACGGGAAAATTAAAAAAAAAAAAGTGCACTTCACAAGAAGACACATGCTGATAGAGAGCAGCTACTAGCAATTCCTTCTTAAAGGTAATAACCCTGTAGCCTGTTGTTTAGTCAAACCTTGAATTCTTATGAAACCTAACTATTCCATGAACATAACTGCGTCCATCAATCACACAGTCTTTAGACATTTTCGATTGATTTTGGTCACTTAAGACTAACTCACAAAGGATTTGAAAGCCAGAACACAGTTAAATGCCATCTCAACGACTGGATCAAAACATCTATTAAACAAATGAAGACATACTCACGTTACAAGCAAGTCCTCAACAGCTGTGTGCTGAGGCTTCAGTAATAAGGCAGCTAATGAGAACAGCTCTACTCTACTCAACACAGTTTAGGACGCTCTAACAGATTGTCCCTAGATGACGTGTCATCAAGTTACAGCGGGAAGAAGCCACATTGCTTAAGGGGGCTATACGGGGAGGAGGAGAAAGACAATGTGCTCATCTAAGGAAATCTTCGATCCCAGGCTAATTACTGGAATAATAGCAATAAATGACACTAGAAAAAGCATTAAACATGGAACAAGACTAACCATTTGTCTCAGTTACTATTATACGTATTTTTGATCTGCTGATAGGCACTTTAACCTTCATTCACATCCTAATTTTCAATCGTCATTCTAGCACTTTAAGAGAACTGTTTAGAAAAGGAATTTAAATGCTGTTTGAAACAGAAGGGCCACAATCAGTCACTGCCTGCATTCTCACAGAAACAGACAGGAGAGTCACAAAATGAAGGATGGGTGGTGCGGGCTGAGATTGGTTTTCTTTCTCTTTTCTTTTAATGTATCTTATCTTATTATCTCACTTCTGAACCATTATGCCTTCGGAACAGAAGAGGAAAGGTCATCAGTAGCCAGTGGCAGCACCAGCTGGGAGCTCGAAATGGCACTCGCAGTCTTCAGCTGTCAGATGCTGCCTGAAATTTAACAAGTGCCAATAAGAAATGATCTGCAAGCAAATCTGCAGCTTTTTTTTTTTTTAAGCTAGCAAGGATAAATGAAGGGTTTTGAGAGCAATTTGAAGTCTATTATATTATTATGCTTATGCATAAAGTATTCCAGGTTAGCACAACTTGAAAACTGGTGAAATTGAACAACTCCCACCTACATCCCATGCTTAAATACCAAAGCTGAAATGCATTGTGTTGTGTTTGATCCACTTCCTGTTAAAACTCCCTGATCTGTTTCCTCTGGGTTTTTTTGTGAGTACGTGTCACAGATAAAATGAGATCAGTAATATTCGTCATTCTTATTTACTCCTACAAGCAGTAACATGAATTGCTCGTATCTACTAACAATGATTAAGCCACGACTGCTGAAATAATACAATGAAGATGTAGAAAGCAACACAACCATACATCCAAAACTGTATTTTTGGTGACCTAGGCCTGTCTTTCCCAAGCAGCAGGCTCTGCCTGTGTCTAACCCAGCTGGAATTCACAGACATGCTCCCAGCCTACCAAGAGGATAAAAAAAGGAAACTGCTTCCTCCACAGCTGCAAGTTCAGCAAATACAGTACAACAGCCACCACAACATTGCTGCCCCTCCTTTGGAAGATGATCAGCTAATATTTAAGCACAGACATAGGAAGACACTTGGGCCCACCCTTAGCCATTCCCAAATGCCAATCTGTTCAAGAACACAAATAACCCTTTCAGCCAGCCTACCAGTGCCACAGGACCCTTTCACCTCACACACGACCCTCAGATATCCTTGGCTCCAACACAGAAGAGGACAGTGCAGTAAGAAGCCATGGGAGGTTTACCATGGAGGTACATGTCCTGCAGTCTTCAACTGGGGGCACGTTTCTTTGATTTCTAGACTTGACAAACCAGTGCAAACAGCTCCAGCGTACTGCCACAGCCCACCATCCTCACAAAACAGAGAGACCAGATCTACATGCCATGCAGGTCACTGTTTCATAAAGGGCTGTGGCCATGCCCATGCATGACTTGATGTATCTGCACACAACCTGAAGAGAGTAAACAGCTTTATCTCATAGAAAGAAGACCAGCTTTACCCTCCCCTCCTCTGCCCCCAGTGATCCCCAGTTTGTCTTGGATGACTAAATTCCATCTCATTCATTGGCACTGACTTCCCTAAAATCCATATTTAAATTATAGTTTTTAAAATATTAAGATTAGCTAACCTAATGACCACTTACTATATACACAAATTCAAAAACTGAATTATTCTTAGCTAATGAAACTCCTCTGACTTAAATTATATTTGCTATCTCATTTGTCCCTGTGGACACAACCCAATTTTCCCTTGCTCTTCTCACATCTGATAGACATAAAGCTTTTGTGGGGCAGGGACTGTCATTTATTATACGTCTAAATGGGACCTAGGCCGCCAAAGCCTGAAGGCTTTGAAATGTTACTACAATAGCAAATAATGAGGACATTTGACTGCTCTTTCCAGCAGATAAGACTTGCAGTAGCTGTATTCTAAACTAATAAGGATAAAGTTTGAAAGTGGTATTCTCCATTCTTGGGAATGCATGTAACAAAAATAGTAAAAAGAACAGAAATAGAAAGCCCAGATAGCAGTTACAATAGCAAACAAACACACAAATAAAAACTGTTCAGCCTGTTAACCTATAAAAACTAAGTCTCTGGGAGTGAAAGTTGCCACAAATCAGCTTGCTTCCTCAGCCTTTATTCACTGGGACGGAATTTCCCACCCTGATGAACAGCCTGGTGTCTATTAGAGCACTCTGCAGCTCCTGTGTGCTGTTTGTGCTGACACTTCCATTCACAAGAGGCCAAAGATTAAGTGTGTAATTGTAGAAAAGATCATTAAATACTGAAGTCTCATTTGATACAGAACTGTTGCCACTGATGCCATCACCATCCCCTGACACCTCTCCATAGTAAGCGACAGCCACCATCGGGCTGGGGTCTCTTCACTGGAAGTGCTCGCACCTAAATCCAGCTAGGTCTGACACTTGGGAGCACTTCCAAGTTCTTTCTATCGCAGGCATGAGGGGGCAGTTAAGGGCAGAAGACCTCCTGGGAGAGTGCTAGAGAAATGTCCCAGGCAGAGGAAGCCAGAGACTTGGCAGGGCCTGCATCCATACTGTTTGTCCAGAGCAGGCCTTGCAGCAAATTAGGCAGCCAACAATGCTTTTTTCTCCCTTTCCCTCTTCAGAAGGAACCATTTCACTATCTCTGGTAGGAATACTGAATTAATTAGCATGGAGGCGGTGTGAACAATCAGGGACTAAACGTGAACCAAATTATTTGACACTGAAACATTCAGCGAGAAAGAGCAAAAGGGGTCAAGGAAGTACTGAGCCACTTGACATCCGAAAGGAGTATCTGTGGTAGGAAGTGGAAGCAGAGAAGAGTAGCTTGCAGTGTTTTTGTATTCCTTCCTTTCTATAGCTGTGTTGGCACACAGAGATGTGGACTAGCATGTCCTGCTGGGAAGGGAAGAGATGTGACAGGACTGAGGAATCGCCAGTGCAGGGCAGGATCTCGCACTCTGAAGTGACTCCTACTGCTTTTGCACTGAACACCCATCCACAGTGAGTGTCCCCCAAGCACAAGGCAGGTCTGCTGAAAAGTGAACCCTTTTGTCGTACAAAGACAAACAAGCAAAAGATTAGTTTAAAAGCCTGCTGCAACTGTTGTGCAATATAAACAAGTGACAAGCTTTTAGGCTTAATTGCTTCATCGGTCCTATAAGGAAATAAGGTATTCTCAGCCTAAGAGCTTGTTTGTTTCTTTTCCAGCTCCATCAATTAAACTAATAAACAGATCTCTCTCTACATACCCTATTTATACTGTATTACTCCAGAGTGGTTACAAAGATCCCCATCTCTAAACACATTAAAACCTAGCATTTAAATAAATTGAATTATTAGGTTTTAATTCAGCAAAGCATGCATTGCCTTCTAGAACTAAGAATTAGTCACATTTATGAATTTCTGGAAAGAGCAAGCCTGTTCACCAAAACTAAAGAGAACACCTGAGCGACCTTCTATGGAAATGAAACTTCTAGAAACACCTGCTTGATAGACAGGATATCCTTTACCAGGTTCTCTGTCCATCTGAACCATACATCACAATCTAACTGGAAGCAAGCTCCAAGGACAGCTTTGTCCTTCTAAGGCCACACTACATTTGAGAGCAGGCTTACGGCTGCTCCAAGTTGCGCCTTGCTATCCATGTATGTAAAAGCTGCCTTGACTGCTATAAACGATAAGAGCCCACAGCCAGTACACACTGACTGCACCCTGAGTTCTTCTTCTCACACTTTGAAGGCCAAAGATAACTGTGGTAGAAAGTAATTTGAGAATGACATCTCCACTAGTTATATCTGAGCAGAATCTGATCCTACAAATGAGAGTTCAAAAGCCAGTCATTTGGATTGTGGTGACTATGTTTCTGTAAATATGTGACTCATATCTATCTTTACCATTATGTAAAAATAGAACAAACATTGCTCTTTCCTTATAGACAGCATCTACAGAACATTGTCACAGAAATGAAGCTCTCTATAAACATTGGAAATTAGTGGTTCTGATTTCCTTAAGGGTGTACTTTCCATAAAATGTCTTGCTCCAGTGCTAATTACAAAATTAGCAAGAAGCTTGCGAGTAATTAGATTGGGGTGTTAAATCACTAATGTTCCTTAAATAAAAGTCCTAATTAGGACACACTGCACATATATCGACAAGCTAGATCTGACAAACTGCCTGAACTCCCCTTTCTGGCTAACATCTAGGACACGGCGAGGGAAAGGCAAGGCACCCAAAGCACCCTGTTCAGGAAGGAGCCCTCACGTGAGCTGTGCAGGTACAGGCAAGGACTCCTTTGCCCACCCACTTTGGCCCCAGAACAGACACACATGGCAGAGAGTGTCATGGTCATACACTCAGATACCAGAGGGTCATTCATACCTGTCTTTGAATTACATAGGAAGCCTGGGCTGTTGCTCTTAAGTTTCCATGGTGGCATTTAGCTGCTGATACCATAAAAACATAGAACTATCAACACTACCTGGTCTTCTCTCCTCCTACTCTCTTCTTACATGGTATTCCTCAAACTGAGATAAATTTAGTTGGATAGATGGTTTTCCTTTATTACACCCAATAAAGCAGCACTTGATACAAAGGCATTTCCCTTGAGAATTGATCCATAGTAAACTACTGCAATACAAACAGCAACAGTTGTAATTCCTTTACAGTCCACTTAACTGAGATGTATTTAACTGCTTCCAAAAAAACCCAACCATATTGACATTCCATGCATCCCAAAGACAGTCTTTCCAAACATTCTGTATCTTATTCTAGTCTCAAACGCAATCATCTGAGATCTCAAAAAAGCAGATGCACAGATTATTTTTTTTATGATATCAGGAGGAAGAAAAATCTTCACCAATTTGTTTCCAGTCCACTTGATATTGCTGCATGTGACAAAAGAGCTTCTGCTCATATCGAACGTTTCACTCCTACTCTGACATCGACCATCATAAAACTAATTGTGTCTTCTGAACCATAAGCAGTATGTGTCACCTGGATTTTGCCATCCAGTATTGTTCTAACTGCAATGTGCAGTTGCAATGAACTCTTGCATCACACCTCTGAGACAGAGGCAGCCTCCCATACCTCTCTGACTGAAGTCACACTGCTCAACTGCTTTGGGGCAAACCATGAGCAGCTGCCCCTCAATGCTGATCACATCCTCACATCGAATGCAGCTGTGCTGCAGGTATCCAGCCATCTTCACTGCAGGGGAAAACAAAGCTCGAAGTGAGGTGACAAGCAACTTCCAACCTAGATACTCGTCAGCTACTAAAATACAAGCCGTATTTTGGAAGAATTTATATTTCCTCTCCAGAATTTGCTCTTTCTCCCAGCAGCTCCATTGAGAGTGACCCAAAACCACCAGAAAAATCAGCCTGGTTAGCACAGTGCCTTCATCTGAGTCAACACCGGTGTCAGCCCTTGCTGCCGGGGATGCGTCTGCTCTTCCTCCTTTCTGAAGCCACTGAAGTTCTGATTTGATATCTTCCCCACACACATGCAATTCCAGAAGGGAACAAGCCAGTCTTAGCCTGGCTGGAAACAGACAGTTACTTCCCTCTATGTGACTCAAAAATCAGTTACTTCAACCACCCTGAAGATATTTACCTGTAAGGCCTCATTCTTGGAATTTCTTTTGATTTACTACGAGTTTACCATTTAACATCTCTTTTTGTTTAACACCAAGGCAATTAACCCAACAAAAACTGAGTATCTTCCACATCATTAGAAATAAACCATAATCATACTTTTCCTACAGCCATACGAATCCATACAGCACAAAAGACTGCTGATAGTTTTAAACATTATTTTTCTCCTACTGCAACTTCCAGTAACCTCAATTATTTTCCAGTGGATACACCCAGCCACCTCTGTTCAAATATTCGTTAACACTGGAAATGGCCAGAGATATTCTGCCTGAAGCAGTTCTTCATTAGAAAGTGCAAGTTTTGCTGACACAAAAGCCTTCTTCAGAATGGTATTGCAAATCCAGGATGTCATTTTGGGGAAAAAGAAAGCACAGTAACACAATGGCCACGTCTCTGCTAAATCACCCAGTAGCTGACACCTACGTTCAGCACAATCAGAATTTGAATCCTGGTCCTGCACAGCTTCCTGAAGCTGTTTTCCAGACCCAATAGGAACTACAGTCCCTGAAGGCACAGCACAGACGTTTCCAAGACTTCAAATATTCTAAGAAAGAGAATACCATACCCAAAGACATGTAATGTTCACATTAACAGTTCCAGGGCTGAGGGATAGCAATGTTTTACAAAGAAACATTTAGGGAGAAGGAACAAAAATCAAGATGTGTAATCCAACCCTTCTCTTCTGTTCGTACAATAAGACTGACCATGAATCAGAACACAATATATTAAAAATTACTCAACAAAAAAGGTGTCTGAATAGCAATATATAAATACTGCTGGAGATTTTCTTGTTGTTTTGGGTTTTTTGGGTTTTTTTGTTGTTGTTGTTTTTGTTTGGTTTTTTTTGCCACTGTGGCAGATCTCTAAGAAGCTAAATGAATTAATAGCTGGGCTTGGCAGCACATGAAACACACACACCTTAGGGAAAATTAACAGATCTAAGTGCAAAGGCTGGAGTTAACTGTTTGCCAGGGATGCTCTTTCATTTTATTGATCCAATAATAATTCTTTTTTTTTCCCCCTTCAGAAAAATGCAACAAACTGTACTTCACATGAAACTGGCAGAGTCTTAAACCAGCAGGCCTGGCCCACAAAATGGCAAGTGTCTCCAGCAGCTGTTATTGTTGACAACGTGTGACAACATGGTATTTCCAGATATCCTCAACAGCATCCACAATTATTTCTAATTTCATGCAGGATTACAACATTTTCCTATGTTCATTAGCTACAATTATCTTAATAACAGTTAGTAGCAGAAAGAAGATGAAGTGGAAAAACACAGAATGTGCAAGTGAGGTTTGCTAGGCTGCAATCTGGAAGGCAGCAACCAGCCAAGATGCTGGCTTAACCTGAGATACAGGCCAAGTGCTTTGGGGCTGTAACACATTTTTCATTTATTTTAAGGCAAATGAGAGATTTTCTACTTTGTCACTTTTTATAGAATTGTACAAAGAAAAAAATATTCATGAACATCTGGATAAATGGATCATTCAGAACATTTTCTGTTATATCTCACAAACAAAAAATTGTAGTGCATGTGTTTAAACTGGGTGTTTAAGCACATTTTCTGTGAAACAAACAAATCACACTGTGAAATAACTTGTTAGTTGGACAATCAGGGGAGGTGGAAGAGGCCCATGTTCAAATCCGTAATCCATCTCGTTAGGGTGTCCCATTTATTATGGGCACTCTTCTCCTGATCATTTTGTCAGAGTTTCCATGTCAAAGCTAAGAAATCATTCCCCTCCGAAAGAGTGAGAACGTGGTTGAAGCTGTCACTCTGACAAAAATGTTTTCAGACAGTTTTAACCTAGATGGCTATTTTTCTTGGTATGACACCCTACATAAGCACGGTATTTTATAGATACCTTCAAGCAAAGATCTGAATTTAGCACTCCAATGTTGTTTTACAGGACCGCATGCCAAATGCTTTTCATCTCATTATGCCGGTTTGAAATAATGGTACTGCTTAAAGTAACATCATGCTCGTATAAAATGCAAGAGCGATTTCAAAGCAGCACAATAAACTGCTGTTCCATGATGGTCACTTGCCTCAACCAACGCCACAAATTCCATACCACTCAAGCTCTTACCGTACAATTTGAAAATATACTATGCCCAAGGCAGATTTACTGAAATCAATTTGTATACTACACCCAGTTGGAAATATTTTGATCTTCCAATTAGAAGATTTTGATCATTTCTTCATTTTCCACAGTAAATACATGTTCTGCATGCTGTACTTCAAACGTTACTGCTGCTGCTTGCTAAATTATTCAATAATCAAGAAAGACTCAGCTCACAATGAAAAGATATTACAACAGACAGAATGTATAAAGCCAGGTTCAGCCTGGAAACTTTCCATTCTGGTCTAACCTATGTAACACCAGACAAATCACTTCCCCATTCCTTCCTCTTACAAATTGCTTGCTGTACCTATGTCATTCCCCGAGGCCAAGGACTGGCTTTCCCTTTGTATAATGTGATTTACAGCTGGGATTTCTTGAATGCTACTGTAACACAAAATCACTTCAACGGTTCAGAGCCCTCCTCCACCAATCACCCTAATCCCAGCCTTTGCTGGTACTTTAATGGCATCCCTGCTGCTCCACGACAATAGGCCAGCCAAGAGAACTTGTCCCATCGCTCTGAACCTTCTGTACACACAGACACACACACACACTTCCCCCCCACCCCTTCAGGCCACATCTCATGCACTGGCAATGAAGTCTAAACTTATACTACACTCAGCAAAAGACGATGGTTTTACATCCAAAAAAACATTCCTAAGGTGAAGTACTGCCTAAAAAGCTACTGTATCAGCACTGCCTGATGGGTTTTGGTTTCAAACCCTGATAATAACGAGTCTAGTCAGCACGATACTTGGCGAATACGGTGCTCTAGAGGAGAGCACTGTCACAAAAAGATGTAGGAACAGTAGAGAAGGGACCAAGGTCCTCCTGAGCTTCCACCTGGAAGCCACACACATCCAGAGCTGGAGCATCACTCACCCGTGCCCGCTGCAGGACTGGCACCAGTGCTTGGCAGCACCAGTCTTCCACTTCGAACAACAAGTCCAAAAGTTTCCCACAGCAAGAAAGTTCACAGCACAAATACCTAAATCATATCATCCTCCTCTTCATGGAGGACTCTGGCACGGTGTCATCCCAGTGGGAAGGACAGCATAGCCATTTTTCCCCAGCATGAGCCCCCAGAGCAGCACCGCCAGTGACTTCAAGACAAGGCTTCATGTCCACAGCTCTCAGTGCCCAAAGCTGGGCAGATGGGTCCCAGCGTGGCTCGGGGCGAGCACCCAGTTCAGCACCCACCTGCTGGAAGCAAGCCTGGCACCCAGCATTACCCCAAAACTCCCTTCGGAAGGCACACTTCCTCAAAACGCG
The DNA here is from genome assembly GCA_013396635.1 of Penelope pileata. Taxonomy (NCBI): domain Eukaryota; kingdom Metazoa; phylum Chordata; class Aves; order Galliformes; family Cracidae; genus Penelope; species Penelope pileata. The sequence goes on along the minus strand of WBMW01005670.1, from coordinate 4,260 downwards.
GGATGTAACACTGACACTGCCGATGAGAACCGATGTGGATGTGGCAGCCCCCGTCCCGCTGCCTGCCGGCCCCAGCGCACGAGAGGGCTCCCCCCGGCCCGGCCCGGTGCCCCCGCCCGGCGCACGATGCGGGGCGCAGCCCGGCACCCCTCGCTCCCCGCCCGCCCCCGGGCACGGCTGGCGCCGGGCGAGCACACCGAAAAAAAGACACAAATAAATGAACGTTAAAAGAAAAGAGGAAAAGGAGAGGGTGGGGGAGGAAAAAAGCAAGAAAGCATCTACACACGAAACGCGCAAAACACCTTCCCCAAAACGCGCCTCCTCGCCAGCCTCCTGCCGCAGGGGCTGTGCCCCCCACCCCGGCACTCACCTCGGGGGGACGCGGCCGGGGCACCGCCACCGCCTCTCCTCCGGCAGCACTTCCACTTTCTCTCTGGGTCTTTCTTTGCGGCACGGTGCGCCTGGCCCCTCCCGTGCTGAGCCGTGCCCGCTCTGCCGGCTCCCTCCGTCCGTCCGTCCCTCCGTCCCTCCCTCCCGCCGCTCGCCGCCGCCTCCCCGCGGTGCCCGGCCCGGGAGCGGCCCCCCCAGCGCCCCGCCCCGGTACCTGCCCGGAGCTGCCGCCCCGTGGCCGCGGCCCCCACCCCTCCGAGCCCTCCTCTCCGTGCTCGAAATGGAGCTGACCCCGCAGGGCATGCCGCAAGGAGCCACAGCGTGTTCTTTTTTTATTCCTTTATTGTTATTTTTCTTTTTATTTTTCCGAAGTTCATTGTCTACCCGTGAAGTGTCTGAAGGAAGGGGGCAGGGAGGCTGCTGGGGTGGAGGAGTCTGGATGGGGCTGAGCACAACAAAGAGCCACTTTGATTCCCTGTAACGCCCAACAAAAGGGAAACGCTGAGGATGTCATAATTATCACCCTGTGAGATGGAGGCAAAAACAATACTTCTCACAGGGTTCATAGTTTGACAATAAACTGCAGCTCAGATGCATCTGTCAGTGTCCTGGTGATGCAAGCAGCTTGCTCACACCCTGCTGCTTCAGTGCTGTTTGCTGGCAGAAGTCTTGCCAAAAGCATAAAGGCAGCAAAGCCCCAAGTCCCTGGGGACAGAGGAGCCTTTTGCTAGCTGCTGGCATGGTGACACCAGCTGTTAAGGTGTATCATCCACAGGTGAGAGCCCTGCTGAACTCCTAGCTAACCTGCCTACACATCCCTGCAGCCACGGTCCAAGGTCACCTAAAGCCCATCTATAAGTTTACTCATTTGTCCTAAATGGTGCTCACCTGGTGACGGCACCGCAAGAGGTGGGCAGTGTAGGCACTCAGGCACCTGTCCTCATTTAAAGCTCAGCTGTGACTCAAATCCAAGCTCCCATCTCCAAATTTCACTCAAGCTCTCTAGAGAAGCCTGACCTGCCAGTCACATACCTGACCACAGCAAGCTTCATGTGAAGTTTTAGGGCCCTACTACCCAAACACTTAGTGTCCCTGTAGCCAGGTTAAACACACAGTCCAGATGAGCACTCATGTGGGCAGGGGAACTGGGAATGGAGCACTCTACCCTGTGCCTGGGAGCTGCGGGCCCTGTGCAGTGGGAACCAAGGAGCCATGAGGACTGAAGGAAGGAGAACTCACCCTCTAGCTGCGTGCTGAGGGGCTCCATTAGGGAATGTGCTCCTGGGACAGTCTCTGTCTTAGAGGGGAAAACGTATAATGAGCATTTGAGGTCCCATGGTTTGTTCAGCCCAGAGCAGAGGAGGCTGAGGGGAGGCCTCATGGCGGCCTGCAGCTTCCTCACGAGGGGAGCGGAGGGGCAGCGCTGAGCTCTGCTCTCTGGTGACAGTGACAGGACCCAAGGGAAGGGCATGGAGCTATGTCAGGGGAGGGTCAGGTTGGGTGCTAGGAAAAGGTTCTTCACCAGAGGATGGTTGGGCCTGGCACAGGCTGCCCAGGGCAGTGACCACAGCCCCAAGCTGCCGGAGTTCAAAAAGAATCTGAACAGCGCTCTCAAGATACAGGGTTGGATTTTTGGGTGGTCCCGTGTGGAGCCAGAAGTTGGATTCGATTATCCTTATGGGTCTCTTCCAACTCAGGATATTCTGTCCTGGTGATGCTCATTACAGGCAGCAGAGCAGAGGCCCACATCCAGCCTTCCGCAGGCTGAATACCTGGATGGTGCCCTCCGGCTCCTGGAAAGCGCTTTTGGCTGCCCTCTGGCCTAGCAGGCCTCAGCACACCTTGGACCTCACCAAGGCACCTTCCCAGATGACTGAAACTCTTGGAGGGGGCAGCTGAGGAAGGCCGGTACTGGATCTACATTACTCGTTGGGCAAACACTCTAAATAATCAGCTGCTATGCAAAAGGCAGGTAGCTTCCTTCCAGTGCTTGATAAGCAACTTTCAAGCATAAGATCTGTCTTTTCCTATTGATTTCCACTCAGTCCAGAAAGACTGATGCCTCAGTGGAAAGGATCTCCTAGGATCTCTCTTTCTTTCCTTTGACTGCCCAGGTAATGTAGACTTTTACGCTGAAGTCAGCTTCCCTGCTTTAGGGGCTGGGCATAGAATCACAGAATGGTTTGGGTTGGAAGTGACCTTAAAGCCCACCCAGTCCCACCCGCTGCCGTGGGCAGGGCTGCCACCCACTGGGTCAGGCTGCCCAGGGCCCACCCAACCTGGCCTTGAGCACCTCCAGGGATGGGGCACCCGCAGCTTTCTGGGCAGCTGTGCCAGGGCCTCACTCTGGCAAATTTCCTCCCAACATCTAATTTAAATTACCCCTCTTTTACTTTAAAACCATTCCCACTTGTCCTATCACTAAAATGGAAATGAAGCAATAGCTGCGTAAGGTGTTGGAGCTCATGAGCTCATGTCCATATCTCTCTGCAGTTCATTTTGCTTTTCAGAAACATGACGTACACTAACAGTATCCTATCTGACCCACTAGACTACCATTTAAAAGCAGTCAAATCAAGCCAAACAGAAACTTACCAGTGTTCCTGCAAGCATCAGCATTTAAAAGTTTATTTACCAAGTGTGCTGAAAGTCATTCAGGTGACTCAGGTGAGACAAACTGTAGAGGAAAATCCCTGCAAGCTGAAAAGCTTTCTCAAAAGTGAGAAAGCTGGAAACAGTTACAAAAAATCAGAGCTACAGACTGTGAAATGAACTGGTAATTCACTTTTGGACCTTGGGAGAATAGAAACGAGCACTGATAAGAAAGAAAGCAACACACACGTATCTTGACACTTGCTGATGCCTGGTGACTCGAGCAGAGCACAGAAAGGCTGATGGCACTGGAGCCTCCAGCGGTGAGCTGGGCTGCTGCTGTCACTGAGGCTTTGGGGTTCCTGGGGTTGGACCTATCTGCTGTCCTACAGGTGGCAGTCCTGCTCCTGATGCTTCCCCTGTTGCAGCAAAACACGAAGCAAAACTGACAGAAAGGTGATATTTTTTCACGTCTACTTTAGCTTCTTGGACAGAGCCTGAGAATCAGCGCTGGGCAGCTGGGAAATGAGCAGAGAGCACCTGCAGTGCCAGGAGGGGAGATGGGGATGGCCCTTCGAGCAGCCACTAGCCTGACTGAGCCGTCCTGTGAAGTTCCCCTCTGTGGGAAGAGCTCAGGAGAGAGCGTCTTAAATCTTGCTCCTGCTGTGTGTGCTGTGCAGAAATGGACTGTTAGAGGAAGAAGGACTCTGCTTGGAGTTAGGACACCAGCACGCAGAGGGGAGACCTCACTCCTCGCGCGTGCCTGCAGAGCTGATAGGTGTAGAAATCTTTTTTATGACTTTAGAACAAAATATTAATTTGGAGTAAAACCTTAGTAAGAGTGAGCTAAGGTCACCCACTGGTGTTAGCTACATCTTTTCAACCTCCAGTATGTACAGAGTGTGATTTAAGCATCGTTTTTTGCCTGTGTGCAGTCTACCAGGCATGCCCTGGGACCTCGCCGAAGCACTTTCTCAGGGTGGATTGAAACCCTTGGGTGCGGGGGGAGGCGGGGCGGGGGAAAGCGATCTGCAAGGAGTTTCCGTAGTGTAGTGGTTATCACGTTCGCCTAACACGCGAAAGGTCCCCGGTTCGAAACCGGGCGGAAACAACACTTTTCCAACTCCAACCTGCTGTGCGAGGGAGGTGATTGTCCCCATCTGCTCCGCCCTCGTGAGGCCCCATCTGGAGGACGGAGTACGCGGGGACCTGAGGACCCCAGCACAAGAAAGATGTGTACAAATTGGAGAGAGTGTCCACAGGAGAGCCATGAAGATG
>WBMW01005669.1:176-58369 GCA_013396635.1 Penelope pileata | reverse complement strand
ATTCTATCATTTCGTGATCGCTATGTATGCATTATGTCAGCTTAGCAGAATCATTTTCTTAAGAAAGACCTCAACCATGCATTCAAGCCATGTTGAAAGAGCAAATTTAAAAGTTACTTTAGACTGAATGTAACAGTCTTTTATTCTAGGGTAAGTAAATAATAACCTTACCACTAAGGCTTCCTTGGAAATCTATTAAAATATGTAACTGTCATCTTATTGCTTCCTCCTCCACATTTGAGCCAGGAAGCTATCTGTACCCCTTAGCCAACTCATCATACCTTCTCTAAGTATCTTTCTTGCTTCTGAAATGGGAAAGCAAGATTATAAATAAGAACACCTTATTTTTATTGACATTCGTATTAAATGTTTTCTGCAAATATTAGTGGAATAGAAGTTCTTCCACTGGCGAGGCCAGAAGGGAATTGGACACCTGAGACCCTCACTCTGCCAGGGCTCCCACAGGCTAGTCCTTATAAATTCCTTTGGAAATATCTATATGGCAGAACTCCATACTGTGAAGAGACAGCCAAGTTAGCTCACATACTGAAGATGAGTAAACATTAGTTTTTACAGTTCTGTGCATGGGATACTTAATGCTCATTTATAACAGGGTATATCTGCCCTGGAAGAGAACCAGGGTAGTGCAGCTACAGAATTCTGCTGTCCAGGCCAGCGTAGATGGCTCCATGAGGCATGATTTGGGCTGCGCAGCCACATCCCAAGAATCCCTGACAAGGGCAGAGAGGAAAACTGTGCTCTTTGGAAGCAGGTTAGGAGTTAGAAATCCAATCTTCCTTTCTTCAGAAAGTACCAGTGCGAGACTCTTCCACAGTTCTCGTCAAAAGGGAGATCAGTGTCTTCCATGGCCACATGACAGGTATCACAAAAGTGCAAAACAGAAACTGGCCTTAGGGGTCCTACAAAGAGCCACAGTATTCATAAACTGGAGTTTAGACTCAGAAGGGTCCAGCTTGCTGCCCTATGCCAATTGTTTGGGATTTTGCCATCTCAGCAGTCAGAATTTTCTAGTTTGCACTTCTACTGATTGCTCAGACTTCGTCCCCTCATCAGAATTGCTGATCTCCACTTCTTTAGGGGTTGGTAAGACCTTAGTAAAATTAGGAGAAATCATAGATAAGGTTTCAGAGTTTACCTATTGTCAGTTAAATTGTTTACGTGTTTCCTACGTAGGGTTCAGAAGTGGGAGCTGAGGCCAAAAGGCCTATTTTATCCCACATCAAACACTCCTTGTGTTTTGAAGTAGCCTGTTCCTTCCATTTCATTAGCAAAAAGGAGAGCAAGTCCCCTGGGATCCCAAAAGCAGGTCTGGGCTTGTAAACAACCTTGGAAAGGTGAAAAGAAATGCATATAGAAGTGAATACCATCCAAAAGTGCTCCATCTTCACCCATTTACTCTACAGTCAGAATATTCAGCCACTGTGAGCAAGGCAGTCAGCTACTATTTTTGAAGTCATGCTGTACATTTTCTTCCTGCCTCCTGTTTTCTCTTTTCCCCTCACCACATATGAGCAGAAGAGCAGCGTCCTTGAGGCACAATGCCTCCAAGGGCTGCTTTTGTGGTGCTTCAGCCTGTGCTGCTCGTCTTGCTCAGGGCTGTGCCTAAAGACAGAGTCTTGCTCAGAGGGCTAGCAAGAAACAAGACAGCATTGTAATCAGGCATAAGAACATTAAAATAACTGAAAGAACCATGCTAGCTTTGCGAACCGAGCTGAAGGAAACATGAAGTATGCATAAAAGTGAATTTGGTTTGCAAAAAATTATTTCAATGACAGAAGATATGGTTAAGCACCACATGGTGCTGGTCATTGCATGGGGAAAGTATTTTAATTATGATTTTCATCTTTACGATGTCCTTTTAAACCCTCATATATGGATTCTGCTTGCATTGTTTCCAGACATTTCAGTCCTTCAGAAAAGCTCTTCAAAGAACAATATGACTGTAAATAAGGCCTGGGAATAAACAGTTCCCAACAGGCTTAAAACTGTTTTGCTCTGTCTGTTCCCCACCCCAAATCCCTTCAGAGTAAGTCTATCAGAAATAGAATGCATAATGTCTTGTAGCATGAATTTTGATTCAATTTTAAAAGACAGCACCTGCATATTTTGGCCAATAGAATAAGAAGAATGCAAAGAGCTGTGGATTTCTTTGTGATACACAGTGTTTTTGTAAGATATGCATGAGCTTGTCTTATTCTGAAACCATATGTGCCTGTGCTTACAGACGTTGTCAGCAATGGCTGTAGTTGCATTTGGATCAGTTGCATGAGTTGTTGCCCAAATGTGCCCTTGCAGGACTGTATCCAATGATTCTTGAAGAGGAGAAAAATGTGGAAAATAGCTCTCTGCAAAAACACATTATTGCATTAAAACACTGCATTGAATGCAACTGATCACAGTTTTCTTGATATGGTTCAATCTGCCCATTCTGTACATTTTAAACAATTTACCTCATCTTTTAATTTTTTTTTAAGAAAGAGAGTAAAAGGGAGGCTCATCAAGAGTATTTTGTATTTATATTTCCTGCCACTGCTACATGTTCTAACGTGACTGGCATTACACAGGGTGCAACACGCCACATAAAGAGGATTCCTCTCTTCTTTTTTCAAACCTTTTCAGAATACAAAGAGACAGATGCGTATCCAACATATGTGCAGGCTCCACAGCACGCCAATGAACTTCTACACAGTTTGGCTTTTTATCATTGAAGCATTTATTTCGGTTTCCATCCTGATATGTATTTATTTCTTGGTCTGTGTCAGTCACCATCACAACTGACAGGTGCATATGTCATATGCTAGCTTTGTGCTTTGCCTAGGGTCACTCCTTGTAAGCGCTCTACTTTTCCCAAACCATGTTATTTCTTAGCAACCCTTCCTAGAACAGGTACACAGGAAGCCTGCACAGCCTCCAGTAGCATTTAAATGTTTTGGATGTATGTGAACACAAAATTTCTAAAGCCTATAAATTCCTTTAAGTATTGATACATCGAAGAAACTGAAGTATAAGTTTGGATGGGGTCCTGAGCAACCTGATCTAGTACCTAATCTGGAGGTTGGCAGCCCTGCCTGTGGCAGGGGGGTTGGAACTTGATGATCCTTGGGGTCCCTTCCAACCTGGGCCGTTCTATGATTCTATAACAGGACTACAGGTGAAATAAAAAGGTAAAGAGGCTGCAATAGACATGAATGGTATATTACAGAATGGGTGCTTTGAAGGTTCAAATGGGAGAGTGCGAATGTGCTCTCTATAAATTTGAGATAACTAATTCAACATTTGCCTACCTATTTTAGCTTCTGCTCCATACAAATGACTATATATTATTCATAATATTTCTTTCATTATGATTTGATCTTCCCACTCGACTGTTAATAAATCTTGGTTTTAATTAGGCCACCTGCATCTTGTAATGTAATGGAGAAACAGGTTTAAAACTATGAATGCAAAACAGTAAGAGCAGCCTCACATGAAGAAACTTAGCACGAAAAATAATTTGACATATTGTTTGAAGCTTTACATTTCTGTAATGTGATAACTGAGAATAATTTCCTCTTGCTGTAATTCTTATAGGACATATTGTTCATTTAATACAGAATTTAATAGAACAGAAAGTGCTCATGCAATGGGAAAAGATTAGAAGCAAGAGGTATGCAGCATGCATTTCAATGCAACCTTTCCAACACATCTATTTTAGTTAATGCTGCCACCTGTTAACTAAATGTCTCATGTGACCAGGCACAAGTATCGCGTACCAGCTATGGCTGTGCCACTCCAGGTACTGAGGAAGAGTGACGCTTGTCATTCACATTATTGGCTTGACAGAAGACAGCAATCCTATTTTCTCATAGTTGATATGTATCACTATGGAAGAGTACACTGCTGAATTGTTGCTCGTTATTTAGAGGCACGATAGCTACTACATTTCTTGTTAAAACACTGAAGGGGTGTCCTAAAGCTGTGTAAAGCCTAAGCAACACATTGGGATTCATAACACTTCAACACAAGCATGATTCAAAAATAGGAAATTTGTTTGCAAAGACACACCAGGCATCGAAGACTAGTGAGCTCAGTCCACATTCTGAGCTAATCTTGCTTCAGTTGAACAAACAAGAATCAAGACATGAATAGCAAGAACTCATGAATAGTAACAATTCCTGAACAGTATTAATTAACTATTCATCCACAAGTTGATAAAATGTAGCGAGACCTCTCTACTGCAATTTATGTTTTTGAAAATACAGAGTTCAGCAAAAAAACATTTAATGATCCACCAAATATTACAATTTGAAGACTTTTTGAAAGGACAAAAATCTTTCTAATTCCATGGTTTACTCATAAAAGCTATCTTTAAAAAGGAATATATGATATGTAATACAGGCATTTGTTATTGTTATATTAATAACAATATTTTAATGTAAGAATTAAATTTTGGAGCATGCCAACATGAAACAAGAAATGATGTGATAACATCAGTTTTTGTGGGAGCTAACTGCATTGAACAAGCAGAAATTTTTTATATGAGGTGTGTTTCAGAAGCAAGTTCCATCCCTGACAGATTTTATTTAGTTTCCAAGGGTAAGTTTCCTTCTTCCATAACGCATCGTTATATGAAACTGTGGCAATTAACTTTGAAATCTTCCTTCTGCCTTTTTTTAATTACATGAAACAAAACTATCAATATGCTATCACTCAAAAATTAGAACTGTTAATGTTCTTAAGTTTACTTATGAAATTACTGTGTGATTACTTCACACTCTAGCAGGAGAATGTAAATATATTCTACTGTGAATCTGCAGCAATTCAGAAACTTTGACAAACATTGTGCAGCTATTGAAAGGCTTGAAAATACGTGAAACCTTTTTCTTTACCTCTGTGCCTGAAAATTGTTTCTATAGTTAAGAATCTGGCTGAGCACTGCATGATTTTCGTCCCACTCATGCCTTCCCCCAGTCCAAAACCATTGCATCTCCTGACTGTTCCTCCTTTAAATCTGTTGCAAGTTCAATAAAAGTCTGTGAGACATTGCTTTAAGCCCTTCAAATACACTTCAAGATGTGCCAAAGTTTGCCTAGACTTGGCAATTCAAAGCATCCTTACTGCCTCATGAATTGAAAAATCCGGTTCAAAAATACCCCCGAGACCTATTATCTGTGGATCACTGACACAATAAACCAGAATAGCTTTCAAGGAAACATTCAGGTCAGTGGTGTAGCTTTGTATACAGTACCTGGGGAATCTTTAATCCATCACTCATTGACACAGTTCAGAACCATTCCAGACTACTCAGGTTTTGCTTAGGGAGCATTAAGGCAATAAATCTGTACAACCCCTTGAGCTCAGCCTCTGAAAAATCCTTACTGAAGCTTCTGGCTAAAATTATTGATCTGCAGATGCCTGTTTTTCCACATGAATTCATTGTTTTAAAACATGTGCCTGCCATGACATTGGCCCATCCATCAATCTGGCATGACCAGGAGACCAAGAACCATGTCGCCTTCCAGGAGGTTGATCACAGGATGTAACTAAAACATGTCCAAGGTTTTTCTGTTCCTCTATTCCTCATCCACAAGAGCACTAAGGATACTGCCATAAATAACCTGGCAGGGCCTGGGAGCACCAACAGGCTATCATTGACTTGACAGCCTCCAACTTCCTCTGCAGTCTTCCTCCAGATTTTAGTGTTTGTAATCAAGGTGTGCCCTGTTCTGGTGCAGGCATGTAACCTGCAATCCAACTTCACAGAAAACAGCCACACTGCGAGAACGGGCCATGACCAACTTCCTCTGGGGCCTCTCCTGAGGTGGGACCTGCACAGAACTCAACCCTCAACACCTGCTGGAGGCACCTTGCTGCTCTGACTGTGGCTGGCCTTGTATACTGATGGTCTCCATCCAGGCGCTGACCAGCCCCCTGGGCTTCCTAGTAAGTCCTCAGACTTGCCTCGTGGCCCCACAGGGCACTGGCCTGCCCTGACCAAGTCCCTAGCCCAGCCCCTCTCACCCAGCAGCCCCCTCCTGACCAATCCTGGCTTAACCCAGGTCAAGAATATTTGTAAGGTCCCTGGGGAAGGGGTTAGGGTTAGGTGTGGGGTGCAGGTGAACAGTCATGCAGATGGCATTGTCAGGAGGAACATGACTTCTTTCATGGTCATTTTCTCTGTGATGCTGGGCAACAGCAGAATCTTTCTTATGTCACATGCCAATCTGTTGTGAAAAGGCTGTCACAAAAGACAGGAACAGCAGCATCAGCCTTGGGAAAGGTCTAAAAACAGAAGAAAAAAAATCTATATATGATAGGGTATAGGAGAGAGAGAGGATGATGAATTGATCAGCTAAATACCCTAAATGTCAGCGTATCATCACAAGAAGTGTGGAATCAAATAATAAGAGCTGGAAATCTTGCTACATGTTTAAGGAAGTAACTAAACAGTCATGGTGTACATTATATGGAAAAGCACACAACTCACTTGTCAATATTAAAGAACATAGCTTTTTCACAGTGTAAGGAAACAGATATGTTGCCCTGTACACTATATGAGATAGAAGCTTGGAGACCCAGAACATGGAGAACACCGAACCATGGGAAACAAGGTTTAATCAAGATTAAGGAAAAAATAAAAAAGGGGTAAGACTAGAGTCTTGGGGAGCAGCTGATTACAGACAAGGAAGAATAGGCTAGGGGAATTCTTGTCTGCAGAGGGTGGAATTAAGTATGAGGCCTTTAGGGAAGTCTCAACTGGCTGAATGTCTAAGGAAAACAACCCAGCAGGACAGACTTGTCATATGCAAGTTAGGGAAATAAGGTCTTTCTGGATGTCCTACTACATGATGCAAAACTGGTTGGACAACTGGAGTCTAGCAGCTGCCAGTAGACAGCTGTCAAAAACAGAAGGATGTACGGAAGTTCCACTGTAGCGTGTCCTGGCTTTAGTAGCAAACAGCTTTTTCATTGAGACTGAAGATTAAACAGAAAGGCTTCTTACACTTTTTTTTTAATTGAATGATGATGATTATTACATTTGAACAAGACAAATAGAAAAGGGGCTGCAAGTATCTTGGTTAGTGCCACTAGAGCTCAAATACTGTAGGAGAAGATGTTTTTGCAAGGATGTGCTGTTCTCTTCTTAAGATACTGTGTGACAGGATTGTGCAAAAACAGAATATTGTAACTGAGGAGGCATGTCTAAACACAGCATATCTCCCATCAAAACAGGGTATAGTTTTGGCTAATCCCTACAAACAAGGACTGGATCTCAGCAGTTCTGAGGGGTACCAGGATGTGTACCGGCGCTAACCGGCTCTGTGGTTTGAATCTTGACGAGCTCAAAGGTTCCTCAAAAGGATAATGCTCAAATCTACCTTAAAAGGGAGAAATTAAACAGAGGCAAGGAGAATCGGCAGGAGTTAGCCAAGTAGCAAACAAGAGTGGGACATCCAACAGGGAAGTTAGAAGCAGCAGATAGGCTGTAAACCCTGAAGTACTCAACCAATGAGGAATAGGGGAGGGGTATTGTGGCTGGGCGATAAGAAATATGAGCTGCTGTACATTTTTGCTTGGGGTGCCTACCTGCTGGGTCACCTGCTTTGCAAAGCATCAATAAAGGGCAATTCATCAAATACTCTGCCTGAGCCTAAGTCATTGGCTGTCGACCGTTTCTCATATTAACAAACAATAAATGATCTACAGAACAGGAAAAAATTCACCATGAAAAAGAAAGCAAGTTTCTCTTCCTAGCAATAATTGACTGCACAAATGAAGAATGTACAACATCTGATTTAGGTAGCAGTTCTTCAAAAATGTGTCCTTAGGGTTACAATGGATCACAAGCTGAACATGAGTGAACAGTGTCTTATTCCCAAGAAAAAGACAGCTAGATACACTAGGATTTATAACTAGGAACATGTGAAGATGTGAAATAGTTCTCTTGCTCTTTGCAGCATGGATTAGGTTTCAGGTGGAAAATGAGATCCAGTTCTCGGCACAGAATTTCAAGAAAGCTGTAGCAATCTAACCATATAACATAAGGTATTGAGAAAAATGGAAAACTGTGATTATTTAATCAAAGGAGATACAACTAATTCAGAAACATGGGAACAGCTTTCATGAACATTGAGGGATGGAATACAGAAAGAATGAAATACTCTGTCCATGATGCACAGGACAGGAAGTAAATAGCTTAAGCTGCAGCAATAAATATTCATGGTAGACACTGAGAAATTCTTATGAACAGTGGAGGAACAAAACTCAAACAGGTTGCATACGGAGGTTCTGAAATCTGCCAGGAAAGGTACAGTACATGCTACAGATCCCATTTTGGAAGTGAGAGGTCATTTTAGCATTTTTCCTATGATTAGAAATAAAGTAAACAAATGCAGCAAGGAAAAATCACGTTTTTTAATTATTCTTTTTTGTATTGTCGTAATGCTCTATTTGGATTAGAAAAGCAACATTCATCACGATGATGTTTGCTCCTTATTCACCAATTTATGATCTGAATTTTTTTCCAAAATCTCTCTTCCCTTGATGAAGCTGGATTTTTAAAAACCATTACTTAATCTAAAGATTTTCAGAGAGATAACATATCTGATAGCTAAGTAAGTTATAGCTTCACATGCAGGAGGAAAATTTCCAGAAAGCAATGAATAAGCATGTATCAGATTCAATATCTAATCTACCAGAAAGAGAGCAAGCATATTCTGTATCACTATAATCTTAAAGCTGTATGTCAACATTATTGGGTTATCTATTGTGTGTATTCTCAGTATGGTTTCCTAAGCAACTATATTTTGGGTAGTTTTGCTATGGCAACCAAAGATGATTGCTTATTTTACTGTTTCAATTAATAATCCATGGCCTGAACCATAAAAGCAATAGTTAGATAATATAACTACAAAAGGCTAAATAAACATATGTTACACAAAGTGGAAGCCTTCTGTAAGAGTTATTTCCCTGCTGTAGGAATAATACATAAGTACATCACTAATTAGGCTCTGCATTTCAGTGCTTAAAATAGGAACACTGGGCTGAGTTCTTGCCTTATATAGAGGAGGACACAATAGTAGGTTTTGCAACATATGTGACAATCATCTATTATGTGAGGATCACATTGTGTCAGAATCAGTTCCTTATTTATGAAGGCAGGAGAATGAATTTCCCAGTATGCCCTTCTGTCACAGTCCTACCCCCAATCATATGGGAGCAAATCTCTTAAGTCAAAGGAGTGTCTCTAGAAAGTCAAAAGAGAATTGGATCTTTGTCAGTTTTGCATACAGAATTTATAATCACACTTAACCGATCTACTGCTTTTGTTACATAGTGGGCAATATATGTTTCTCTAAAACTTAGAAACAATGACAAAATATTCTCAATCAAAAGCGTTTCAGATTTCAGGACATCGAGCATAAAAGCTGAACACACCTCTCAGCTAACATTATTTTGGACAAATATAAAGAACACTGCAATTTCCACTTCTAAAGGATTTTTTTTGCAGCTTTCAATGTTTCAGCCCTTTGTTATCTGGCTGTGGTGCAGCTCTCAGATTTAATTACACATGCAAGCCTGGAAGCTTGGTTTATGTTACCAGTCTGGATCTGAACACTGCTTTTACATATAATGTTGACACTTTTTATTTTCTCGTATCAGCAATGCACTCACATTGCATGTACCCCCTCTTTTGAAGTACATTGTTCAAGACCAGGTTGGATGCGGTCCTGAGTAACCTGATCTAGTACCAGATCTGGAGGTTGGTGGCCCTGCCTGTGGCAGGGCACTTGGAACCTGACAATCTTTGGGGTCCCTTCCAACCCAAGCCATTCTATGATTCTTTGATTCTATGATTCTATGAAGTACATAGCTAAGCTACGTAAGCTAACTTATAAAAGGTCTGAAAATTAAAATGCATACAAGTCTTAATATATGCTCTTACTATAACAATTCTATCATCATCATTTGTTGTGTATTATGCTATGTCATAACTGTGTACTTTGTGAACAGATAGACAGCAAATGCATGCAATGCATAATGAATGTGTGTGAATATCCAAAGTAAATGGGAAATACTGGGAAAACCACGAGAATGTAAGCAAATAGGTATATAGTTATAGAAAATTTGTGGCCCCTTTGTCTTGCACTTCAATCCATCAACAAAGGCATCTTTCCTACCACAAATAATTAAAGATTTTGAATTATACATAGGGTACAGTAATATTTGATCTTATTTCAGCTTCAGGTATTATAATGCAATGTCATTTAGATGTCAAAGTTTGAGTTATTCACCCAATGACCTGTGGAGAGAAAAACATATCTAAAAAAGTTTTGTGTCTCATTCCAAGAAATTCTAAACGATGTTAAATAACTTCTAGAGATCCCTATTTCCTCACCAGAGTCAGGCTAAAGTATGGTGGTGTGGGCAGGAAGAAGAGGAAGACGCAGAAGAGTGGAACAAGGAAACCAGAAGATGGAGCAGCCCTTGTTTAAGAAGTTAAGCTTGGCTAAATAAAGCTGAACTGTTGTCAAGTGAGATGCAGCTACATTAGATACAAAACAGTGAATTTCTGTGTCCAGATACTATTCTTTGCAGGACTAGAACTTCTCCTCTTTTTTTTTTTTTTTTCATGTACCATCAGAACAGTATATACTGTTTTATATTTAAATGGTTTAATTTCATTTTCATGACATTTTCCTTGGGATTTTACCACGAAAAGTTTCCTTCTATTTCAAGATGAAAATGTTTCCCTATTTACTTTGTAAATATATTTCATCTTTCTTAATAAAAAGTCTTTACCACATTGTAAATGGTTAGTTTCACTGCAATTTCTATACAGAATTACAGTTAAATCAATAAAGACAAAAAATAAAGGAACCTCTTCCAACAAATATCTTAGCAGAATCACCAAAGAGAAAGAAAAGGAACAGGCAGCAACAAATGCAACTGAAGAAGACAACCTACATGTACTAGTTACCTTAGTTTGAAATAAATTTAAATTACTTTTACATATTTCAGCAGTAAAGATTACAAAAATATATAGTCTTATTTTATTTTTCAAATTAAATAGCATAACTCTGGCTTCTAGAATTGCTTCCAAGAGGAATGCATCACTTTAAATATAGTTTGAGACTGAGCTCCCTGCATAATGAGTATATTTGTGTTGGTTTTCACACTCTAATAATTATCAAGCAACTTGCCAATATTAAGCTTAATTCTTGCCAAAAACCCTGTTCTTGTAGTAATCAATCAACACTTACTCAACAGTATTTAAGTTCCACAGAAACATTCAAAATATGCCACAAAATATAGAATTACTTGTGAGGAAAATGGTGCAGACACTGTTTTCATAGATAACTGCGTGATTCTCTTTATGACCACAATAAAGACGATAATAGTGAAAATAGTGTTTCAAGTCCTGCATTTAGCAAAAAAGATATAAAGTGTAATAGGTAGCAAGTAAGTAATTAAGCCGTTTAAATTAATTCCCTCATAGTAAGGAGGGAAAAGCAGCGAATGTTTTCAAGGCAACAAAAGAGATGTTGCCAGCTGAACAATGACCTCTTTAGGGCTACAGAGATTTGGACATAGAAAAGGTAAAAAATCAGGTTTAGAGAGAAAATGCTGAGGAAGAAGACACACAAAAAGAGGTCACCAGCTTTCAAAGTAATTACTGGACAAAGAAAAAGCACTGAGGTGAAAGTTGAGGAGTGCAGTTTCGAATAGAAATCCTACAGTAAGGAACTTGGACTAAGACATTTATGGCCGTGACAGAAAATGCTAGTGCATGTTGTCTCATGAGAATTATGAAGGAGAGTAAGAATCTGAGATTAGTTTATGGACATTTGGATTATGTATCATCTTCATGATGATACATAAATACACAAAAGCCACAAATAAAATTTTGGTATGTTAAGTCAGATGCTAGAAAAAAAGTATGTATAAGAAATTATAAATAAAGGCTTGGAGATTTTGATTGGTTGGCTGGTTGGTTGGGTTTTTGTTTGTTCGTTTATTTGTTTGTTTTTTTTTTGTATTCTCATTTGCAGTTAATGAACCACCAGCAGGGAATTCAGAGAAGCTGACATAAGTCCATAGGAGCTTATTTATATTTAGCAATGATTTCTAAATTATGTTGAGAAGTGACAGCTTGCTGGTATTCGGAACTGTCTGAGTTTAACAAGCAAAACTTAAACTGAGCAAGAACAAGGAGGTTTCTGTTCAGTTTACTTGACAACATTCAACACCAGGAATACAATGGAGAAGTTCTCAAACAAATACTAAAACAGTAGGGCAATTATGAATATCCCATTCCATATGTATACAAACTTCAGGGAATTACGGAAAACTAGAATGGAAGTGCAGAATGCTCCAACAAGCTCAAGACTTACCCCAAGTTAGTTTAAAATGAACATAGCTCCCCTTAATAGGAGGGCAGTAGGAGAAAACAAACTTTCAAACTTTTTCAGGTTCTAGCAAAGCATAGAAATAGTAGTATCCGTGTCAGAATTGTACATCTGGGTCCAAACCTTCAGCAGCTGTAAATTACTTCAAAATATCTAGCCTTATTATTGCCTCCTTACGTGTTCTGAATTTAACAGCAACAGTCCAGACAGAAAGAAGATCTCCAAAAGGTAATTGCTGAAATAAAGTCTATTTCTTATGCCCAGTCTTAACCTATTGCAAACATAGTGGGAGGAAATCAAGCTGTTCCATTGAGAAATTTGCTACTGAAGAACTGTGATCCACTCAGCGGTTACAATGACTCCTATTACAGGATGAGGTGGCTTCTGGCCATGATGCTCCTCAAACTTCAGCTGCCAAAACCTGTTTCTAGGAGCACATTGTCACTCCTATAATCTGCAGCTAAAGTGTGTGTGTAAGGCCCTGAGTGACATGTTGCAGACACGTAGGCTTTTCCTTTCCTAAAGCACCAAGCTTTATGGGGGCTGCACAGACACAATTGTCTTCATGGACCATGAAGAATGTTTTCAGGTTGCTCATACTTGGCCATACTACCACCATGCATCACTGATTGTGACTGAATTAAAACGTGCCTGCACAGCTTTGCTTCCTGCAATATGTCTTCATTCACACTCAGCAAGGCACTGACATGAAGACACTAGTACTTCCTGGAAAAACCAGGAAAACTTTGCACCTCCCCTTCCCTCACATTGACACTCTCTGTCACTTTCTGTCCCCAGCCCCTATGCTCGCCAGTCCCCTCTAGCCCTCCTTGGTGTGGCACAGGATGTAGAGAGGCAGAGGTCTACACAGTTCAGTCCATCCACCAGGCAGAAAAAGAATTACTGGGAAAAAATAAATATAAAAATAAAAAAATAAAGGTCAAGGGCAAAACCAACACAAGAGGAAGCAGAATTAGGCCTAGATTTGTGCTTACTGTTTGTGTAAAAATGTACATTAGAAAGTGAGTTTATGGCACCTTGAGAATAGTGAATGCAAACTTCTACAGAAACACAACATATTATAACATTATTACTGCATTCTTTAAAACATAACATGAAGAATGGCGTTTCTAATGTTCTCCAAGGGACCTTTCTTCTTAGAGAAATTTCCTATTTAAGTTAGTTTCAAAATAAGAATAGCAGCAATGAAAGCATGCCCACAGCATTGCCCTAGTGACAGACCTGCTAATGGACATACAAAAGGAGCAATGCTGCCACTGTGGGGAGATGGCCATGACAGATCAGCTTCAGAAGATGTCTCTGCAGATGGTAATTTGAGAGACCTACCTGCTAACCTTCTAACAAGGAAATACAGAAGTGCAAAAGCAAATTATTCAGTGTGTGCATTTGTTTTAGCAGAACCAAATGAGGACAGAGGTAAAAGCATCTCACCATCACACAGTTATTTAGTACTTAGTGATACCTTTGACATGCAATTTGTCTTTTAAGAGGACAGAAATCCTGTCTGCATTTTAAAACCACCTAATAGATTATCCAAGCTGGCACACGTTGGTGTTTTCTCTCTGGTATGAGGCAGCAGAGCCGACAGTAATGTTCCTCAGTGTCACAATCAGGCTGCAATCATCAAGCTGCCCACTTCCAGAGAGGCGAAAATTTACCACGTTGACATATTCTTACTGGCAGTGTAGCTGTTTCATCTCATGCAGAAGGAACATACTGTCATGTTAGGTTTTAACAGGTCTCTGGGAAAAAATGCACTTAGCTGGCAACTTCTATGTAGAGATGCTGCAACACCTAACCCACTTCCCCGAAGACCAACGGAAACATTTTTATTACTATTGACAATATAATCAGCATGATATGGATTTTCATTATAGCATTTCCCTGTTAGTAGATTTTTAGAGAGGATTCAAGATTAAAAAAACTGCTTTACTCTTGTCTAATCTCTACCAAGAAATTAGGGATATTGATTTCAAGATCTGAGGACTAACATTTTCTCAAAATCATTAGTTCCTTTCCAGTTGCTGACTAAAATAAGTTTTGTTGTTAACTCTGTGGAAGACACTATAGCGATTTGGATGGCTTCTTGTCTACCTCAGAAATGTTAAATAAACCCAACCTCCTTTGTCTACTGTCCAGCATCTTATCACAACTGCTGCACTGTTACAAGGCAATGATCGCTCATCGTTACCACAAAGTCATTCTTTCCTGGAAAACAAATGCACCTTAGTATATCACGGGTTTTATAGTAACCAATCTAAACACTGTGTTGTAATAATTGAGGGATAAATATTCTTCCTGCTACATACCCTGTTCTCATTTGGTTGTTTTTCATGTTGCTTTTCTCCAGCTTCTGAGCCAATTGTTTGTCCTGCCTTATTCTTGGTGTGAGCTCTAACAGCATTTGTTCCATGCTTTGCTGTACTGCCTGTGTTCTGCTTTTGGTTACTGGACAAATCCGACTCCTGGGAGCTGTAGCTGAAAGAACATATTGGCTATAAATAATAATAATAATAACAATACAAGGACCACACTAAAAATGGTGTCCAAACATTACTGATCATTTATCTAAAGCACTTGGAAGGTCTTAAAGACCAATATTTTGGATAGTAGCTAGGCATAATTATCATCACTTTATGGTGGAGGAAGAACTGCATTGGGGATGTAAGCACCTGCCGCAGCATATCTAACACCTTGGCGGTGGTGCCAGGATCAGAGCTGCTCTAGAGGCAGCCTGGAAGGCAAAAATAAGGCGTATATTAGCAGTGACTGCAGAGTATTGAACTCCTTCATAGATCTCACCATAGTGCGGTGAGATAGGACTCACTGAAATAATCCTGTTACATTGGTAGCACCCTTTTTCTTACAGTAATAATCCTTGTTTGTTCAAATATCAGTGGATGAATCTTTCCCATCATTCATGTTTTCTACCCAATGCAGTTTCTATCATGCAGGCTTGCAACAACAGTAGGCTAGAACCAGTTCTGTGGTACTTTTGCAAGATTATGTACAAAGATAATCATCATTTTCAGAATCACCCATACTGAGGAAAAATGATACTTCTACCTTATATTTCCAGCTGGAGCACCTAAGTCTTGGTGTACTTTGTACCATTTAAATGATCTGGGATGAATTTACCACGCTCCAGAGTTGGAGCAAAAGAGCCTGTGGTAGGACAGACATGAGAGTACATTGGTTTATGAATTTCCAGGAACAGAGACCTAACCAGGAAAGAAAACTGTTATTGATCTCTGTTTGGGTCCTGCACTATTACATACCATTGAGTCTTCCTGATAAAGCAGTGAAGAGAAAGGGAAATTTTATGATTTGCAGTTCTCAACTGCAGTTTCTTAGCTTGTAAAGCCTTCCTGGCATGTTCCTGGGGGCCAATGACATTTCAGAGTCAGACTCAAGAACAAAAAACTTTAAGTTTTGCAACCATTTTTTGTGCATTGCACCATTTTTTAACTGCTTGGAATCCAAACTCCTGAATAAATCCCACGAACTTCCTCTTTAGTGTGCAGGGCGACCTACGAGGCCCAGGGCCAGGGCTCTGCAGGATCCTGGTTGAGGAAGGACTAGCCTAGTGCCTGCCTGTTTCTAGCTGGGACCAAAGTTGTCTTTCTCATATTGTCTGGTATGAGGCTATGTTTTGGTTCTAGAAGGAAAACAAAACTGATAAGTACTGATGTTCACACTTCTTGCTGGACAGTGCTGTACAGAGCCAAGGATATTTTAGTTTCTCAGCTTTTTGTACTGCCTTGCCAGCAAGGGGGCTGGGGGGTGAGGGGGAACACAAGGAGCTGGGAGGGGACAGGACCAGAGCAGCTGACGTAAACTGGCCATACCATATGACATCATGTGAACTATAAAACTGAGGGGAGTTAGCTGGGGAGGGGCTGCTGCTCTGGGACAGCCTGGGCATCAGTCAGTAGGTGGTGAGCCATGGCTTTGTGCATCCCTTGTTTTGTATATAATTATCATTACTGATATTTTTCTTCTATTTCCTTTTTCTCTCTTAGTAAATAGTTTCTATCTCAACCCATGAGTGCTACTTTTTTTTTTTTTTTTCCCAGTCCTCTCCCCCATCCCAGCTGGGAGGAGCGGGAGTGAGCAGAAGGCTGTGTGGTGTTCAGCTGCTGCCAGCTTAAACCACAACACTGCCCTTCAGAAACATCTGCAAGTGGGCTCCGCTGAGACCTTCTGTCTCCTCAGAAAAATAAAAAAAACAACGGAAACTATGGTGTGGGGGCAATGTTTGTGTACACATGCTTTGGCCTTCCCTCAAAAATTAGATGAGAGGGAAGCCAGATATAGCCAAAAAATAGCTTGAGAAACACTACCTTAATACCATTCAAATATAACCCCCTGCTGAACTACACTACACATCCTAGGACTCTTATGTACACTTTCAAAAAATAGTCTGAAGCAAATTTAAATTGCAAATGAAGCCATTCTAATCTTAGCTACCTTAAAAACCTTACTACATGAATCCTTCAGGGTGGCAGATGACTAGATTTAGATTTCTTTGAAGTTAGTCTCATGACAACCATTTGTGAGATAACACAACCTCTATTTTTCTGCAGCTCTGAGGCAGGCTTTGGCTGTTCAACACATGGTAAAAACACCTTTGTTCCAGCTCCTTGATACCCTGCCTAAAGGAAAGCTCAGCTACCTCTTGGTTCTCAGGCCAAGGTCTGTGTAACCCTATGTTTGTCAACAAAAGAAAATCTTCTACTCACCAACAGCATGCAAGCTATTGCTGAGGCTGTAGCAACAGCATCATCCACCTAGACAATTACAGCCCGTTTGGCAAAGAACTTTGAGATATCCAATACAGAGAAAACACTGCCTAAAACTAGAATCTATTGCATGCTATTTATTGGTTAATCACCAAACAGTTAAGTTCTTGGGACAATTTCTCAATAAAACTATATTAAACTCAACTGAATCAATTTAGGGAAACAGATACTGCTCTTGTGCTCTAATAGCTTTTATTCGAATCATTGCTATTGCTAAGTTTTGTGTAGACATGTAATTTCAAGAGACATATTTCAAGCCCACAAATCTCGTACCAACATTGCTAGGAAAAAAGTCCCCTATTACTCTACATTTCAGTGGCTGCAGTGGGATTAAACTGAAGAAAAAACTCTAAATTGAACTATTACAACTCTCATTGGCGTAAATAATACAGTACTTCAGAACTAAACCCACGCAAGGAAAAGTCAAAAGTTGATTGTTTTTAGCTTTGCTAGATTGCATCATAAAAAAATTTATATCAATGTCAACACCTAGAAATGCAGAGTGAAGATATCTTTTCATTTAAATAGTCTGACAGACAAACTGATTTTCATATTCTTAAAGCAGAACTAATGGCCTATGCACAAAAACAGTGCTGTTTCAGAAATAAATCTGAGCTAATGAGCACTTTTAAATAAAATATCCATAGCTATGCTGGCACAAGGGACATTTCTAAGAGGACATGGGACTGCTGCCTTAGGACGATTGTCGTAGGAGTAAATTACTTTTATGCCATTTCCTACTCCTTCTACAGGTTTTGTCAGGAGAATGAATATATCTTACACTGCATTCTGTACTTGCTGTAGTCTGTCACAGGAATGAATTATCACCATATTTTAATGCTTCAATACTGTGCATTTTTATTCTCATTATATTCTCCCTTTTTTCTCAATCTTGTGAGAAAAATTATAATAATAAAGAGAAAATAGCAGAACATTTATCCATTTATCCATTCCCTTGACACTCTTAAGATTGTAACCAGAACAGAAAATTATATGAAAATGATTTGTTCTTACACTAAATATAGACACAAGGAAAGAAATAAGTTTAAAATTAAACAGTTCCCTGAAGAATATGAATCCTTGGTCCATCTTCAGTGCCCTAAAATGTACTTTTACATTGAGCATTGTCATCAGTTCAAGCTTTGGACAGCATCAGACATTGACATCTGCCACTGTAATGTGGACTACTGTGAAGTAACACTGCAATTGGACCTGATACGCCATTTTGGTACAACGAGACACAGAAAAGGAAAGGCAGAACACTAGATCTGTGAAATTTTTTAACATTGATGTTAAGAAGTCTGAGCTCTGCAAGTTGTTGTCTCTAAAGCAGACAGGGACATATCTCTGGTGAATATTCAGTCTATATTACATCTAACATTTTATTGTCATCTTTCAGAATAACAAGCTATAGCTGGCTTTTTTTTTTTTTTTAGCTATAGAACTGGCTTTCTCTGGGTACGTAACATTTCCATCCCAAGGAAGAAAAAATCTGTTTATAAAAAGTAACATCTTATAAATAGTATCACATAACTCATTCTCTCTCTCTCTTTATCTGTATTTAATGAACATATGTTTACATATGTGTATATTTATAACTGTATCTATATACNGACTCTAGCCGATCACTGACATATTCCATGTATCAGTGGCTCAACAACCCTTTGCAGGTAAGCTTAGGATAAGCTTGCAGCTGAGTACTCTGTAAAGCTGTCTGCCTGTCCTTACTCAGGGATAAACGTAAAGAAATTCATCCTGGGTTCCCTGCAGAGTATGAGTGTCAGTAGCAGTGGCCATGGTCAAATTCAAATTTCATCTTTTCCTGGTGTGACTAGCTCACATAATGCTCCTGGGTAAGGCCCTCTGCCATCATGTAGTGAATGGTGATTCCTGTCCCAGAGATTATAATCTGCATCAGTGAGAAATGGGAGAAAAAACTAAGCTGCAAAGAGATAAGACAACTTGTTAAGGGAATAGAAAAAAGTCAGTGAAAAAGCAAGAATATGATGTAGGTTTCTGGACCACAACGCCAGCATCCTTCCTCTTTCCAGGAGACATAACACCTGTTCACCAACCTGCAAAAAAAGATAATTTAATGACGGGAGACAACATGAGGATCATTTCTGTGATATATCAGCTGAGCACTTGGTAAAGTAAGCACCTTTAGAAAACACTTTGTACTTCACCTAAAAATCACCTAAAAAGTCTAAACATTTTACAAGTTGCAGGTAACTGCACTTAACTATCCATGGATTCAAGTTCAGATCACGGCAGTGTGAATTGAGAGGCTGTGGAAAACACCATGGGGTAGAGAAATTCAGATGACCTGGGTGACACTGGAAGAGAAGTCACAGCCCATTTCTTTGTCCTGGTAAATCTGCTCCTGTACCATGCTGGTGATATCACATCTTGCTTTCAAGGACTAACAATATATATTAATTCTCTTGCCCACCAAATTTGCCATTAGGTTCTTAGACAATGACAACATGCTCCATAAATGAGAGACTAATGTGCAAACTAATTCTATGAGGGCTGCTCCAAAAGCAATGCCTCCAATTTTATTATGTTGGCCCACAATGTCAGAGGAGGATGTTGGTGGGATGGCAGTAGAGGTTGAACCTTCCCACCAATATCCCGTTATATTTTGTTGCTGTGTGACAGATGGCAGCAGAGGGGCAGTCTGACACAATGGCGTCTGACATGGAAGGGCAGATGAAGCAAAGGGCACTGAATTCCTCCATGCAGAAAAAATGGCACCCACTGACATTCATCGACGCTTGCTGAATGTTTATGGAGACCAAACAGTGGATGTGAGCACAGTGAGGGGTGGGTGATGCATTTCAGTAGTGGTGACAGTGACAGTGGGGCACCTCTGCTGGTGCAGATTGCTATGAGTGCAGCATGCAGTCTCTTGTTCATCCCTGATGAAAATAGTCAAGAATTTGCTCTATCAAAAAGTGTTATTGTGCTCTTTGTATCTGTTTTAGCTTCCATGGAAATAAATAGGAGGCATTAATTTCAGAGCAATGCGTGTAGCTGTTGATAAACTCATACTGATAAGTTCACACTAAAAAAAAATATTTCCTGGTTTTAAGGTAATGCAATGCAATTCCTATGTGCTATTTTAGCATTTTACTTTGCTCAGATAAACCATGAAGAAGACTAAACTCCTGGAAGAATCAAAATGAACCTTCAGTTTGAATCTTCATAAGCATAAGGATTTATCACACATGATGTTTTGGCACCCTGTCCAACTCCAACACACCCTTCTTGCTTAAAAATAAGCAGCTCCTATGGAATTTAGTTTAAAAAGAGGAGTCCCTCCCTAGCACCAAATTATCATTTAATCCAGAAGGTGGGTTTAGGAAAGTCATAAGAAATTCACTCATTTTTGGTCCAAAATGTACTTTTGTGGATATAGGAAGAAAACCGTGGTTGACAAGAAGCAACTAACTACAAGCCTTAGCACGGTCATGTAGTAGCTAAATATTCGCATTCTGTGGAAAGCTAATAACAAAGTCTGTTAGCCGTGTATCGGCATTGTAGGTAAGTTTTAATAATTTAAGAATCAAATAAGACTTCCATTAGTCCTAGAAAGCAAGCAAATTATTTTCATATAAATAATACAGTGATATTATTATAGTACCACACTCAAGTTCTTTTCCTAATTATGCATTCAATATCAAAATAATGGAAGTATAAATCTATCAGTATTCAGAAAGAAAATAACAGAAGTCCACAGCAGCTGCAAAAGATGTTAGATTTTGTGGATGAGGAAAACACAGTTATCTTCAGAGATCATAAATTATGGAAATATGGGTCACAGAGTCTGAAAGCATAGAGAAAGTAGTCTGTTCTAGTTTCTAAGTTCTCTTCTCCAAATTTGTCATAAGCAAACGGTGAATGACAATTTTTAGACACAATCGGTCTCGGATTTGATCAAGACCTTGGCAGAAATGGATCACAATAACATCTCATGAAAGTAAGAGATGTTATTTATCAGATGTGTGGGCAATGTACGAGAACTGCAATTCTCAGATATCTGAAAATCAGGGAAAAGCCCCTGTGCGTTCACAACACACAAAAAAACAAAAAGGTGACTTAACAACTCCGTAACTCTCAGAAAATGACAGGAGATTGGAAGAAGTGGCAAGAATAATGAAACTTGAGATCAAGAAAGATAAAAACAAATGGGTATTTGTAAACTGACAAGAATAACTAGAAGTTTATCTAACAGTCAAACAACAGGGATGTCAATGTAAGCATCTCAAACACCTAGCAACATTACTTGTTGATATCTATTTATTAGATGGGGAGGAACACTAAGGGAGGAAAATTCCACTCTTGTTCATTCAGGTAGTGTTCAATTCTAACAACCACTGTGATGATCGAATTTTAAGGCAGCTATATAAATCTCATACAAGAGACCCTCCAGATGCGAATAATAACCTATACAAGAATTAACTACATAAATAAGCATTGAGGTTAATTTGGAGGGCAGTAAGAAAGTAAGATTAAGAAAAAGATGTAATAAGAAATTATGGAAAGCTTCAAGTAAAACATCTATAGCAAATACAGTAGAAATTCTGACAGCCTTGATAGGTCAGCAGGACACTGACATATGCTGCATTGACAATGCTGTACATAGTCTATGAACATGAATTTCCCTCTGATAGGACTTTGTAAATGGTGTAAATACCCACCTCTTTTTTTGTAGTTGCTAGAGACCCTCTTCTACCATCACCATGCAGCCTGAGATGGAACAGCTAAGGGGCCTTTGGTTTTCTGCTGTGCAGCAAACCAAGTGAAAATTAATTATCAGTATTCAGGAGAAATATGCTCTTAGCAAAAAGAAATATGGTGAAATTGTGTGAGTGGAGAGGAACCGTCCAGGTGCACAGGTTGAACATGCCCGGATCCTGCAATGCTTTTAGCCCACTCTATACAAAGGAACTTTTGGTACAACTCCTTACTGCCTTCTCTCCTGGCTATTGTGAAATACTGCTGGTGTCTCTTCCCCTTCAGTCTTCCACATCCAGCTACTCATCACCTTTTTCTGCTTCTCAGTAGCCTTTGCTACTATGCTATACTACTAAATGCTCAGTAGCATTTGCTGACTGCCCAGCAAATTTACAGCAGCAAGTCATCATTTTTCCACTTACTTCCACCTGACCTCCAGTTATTGTGCTTCTGGCTTTGGGAATCAGCTTTTCTGAATTCCCTCAGTTGTGCACAGTATTTGCAAGCAGGCTATACACACTTAAAAGTAAAAAGCAGTTATATTATAATGCCTATCTATTTGTCTAGGCATTATTATGCTTACCACCTCAGGAAGGTCTTAGCAGGCTGGCAGAGCTCATTCTCTGCAGCTGCCTACAAGGGATCCTTGGTGATGCTTTGCTGCTGTTCCCCACCAGTTCCATTGACATTGATAATAATGATGACTCAAATGGCCCTCTGATTTTTGGCTAACTCTTCACCAAACTACCTGTTTTATTTTTTCTTTATGTCTTTATACCTTTCCAAAATGTGTCTTCCTTCTTGAATGCTTGAATGGCTAGCAATCCTGCCTCGATAATCCTACTTCTGCCTGTCATTTCACCTTTCTGACCTTTCAGCAGAACTCCTCACAGTATTTTCCTAGCAGTAGGAGCCAAGGTTACAGAGTAAGGCTGTGTGAGAACTGGGACCTGGAACACCAAACACATTGCAGAACCCCTGGGTAGGAGTTACGGAGAGAGACAGTTACCCTAGGTGCTACCTTTTGGCAGCTTCTGGATCCCCATTTGTTTAACATGCATTCCTAGGAGGACATGCACACTCTCCACCTCCCCCAGAGTCAACATAATAACCTCAGCCAGGCTGGAAGAGAGCACAGCTCCCTGTCCATTGCCAGGTCCAGCTCAGGGTCGGTCAACTGATACATCAAAGTCTTAATGAATCAGGAAAAGCTCTTCGTTTCTTTTCAAGAACAAAGTGAGATCTACAGCTAGTTCTGCGGCTAGGATTGTATCTTTTGAGGTCTGTATGCTCGTATAGGGAGCTTTGATGTGATATTCAAAGCTTTTTTTTTTTTTTTTTTCCATAGGAAACATGGCAAGCTGCTAGCAGTATGATGCTTTACAGCTGGTGTTTAATACAGCAATGTGCTCAATCAGCTGTGGCAGAACATGTCACCAGCCAGATGCTGCCTTCTGCAGGACAGGTGGGATGTGGATGGCGAGCTTTCTCTCTGTCCTACCAAAGATTTATGTAGTTCAGGGGTCTTGGCATGTATGACTAATTATGCACTCTCCTCAGTGGTCATGGGTGCTCCCCATTAATCACTGACATAAGCATCATTTCAGGTACACATGATGGAGAGTTACAAACTTTGCACTAAAGCCACATCTGCCAGCCTTGAGCACTGTGCTGAAGAAGTGGTCTGAAACAAAGGAAGCAGATAAGTATTTCACTCCTATTATATTATAACTATATTGAGAGAGGGAGGGAGCAAGCAATCACTTCTCACTCTGATTACTTTTTGCTCAAAAAGTGCATAGTCAGCATGAGCCTTTTGAGATCCAGTTGTGACAAAATCAGGCCACAGCATTTAGCATCACCACTATCTACAGGTTATAATATCAGGGAATAGGACTGATATTTTTTATAGGAAATATTTTTAGCTAATATTTCCTATAATGCACCCAGCTCTTCAAGGATCTGGCAAATTCTCTTAAGAATATGGAATCCTGTTTTACATCAGTTATCTTGGGAACATCTTGGGAAGACGTTGGGTTGCAATTTGGCACCCAAGACTTTTCAGCAGAAAATGTCACACTTCTATGTTGAGGTCTGCATAAAGGACATTTTCATCTGAGGAAAAATGCAAGAACATTTTGAGCTGCTGAACAAGAGTAACACAATTTTCATTCTGTGTCATGGAATGAAAAGAAGTGAATAATCATAGAATCATAGAATGACCTGGGTTGGAAGGGACCCCAAGGATCATCAGGTTCCAACCCCCCTGCCACAGGCAGGGCCACCAACCTCCAGATCAGGTACTAGATCAGGTTGCCCAGGACCCCATCCAACCCGGTCTTGAATACGTCCAGGGTCGGGGCACCCACAACTTCTCTGGGCAGCCTGTTCCAGCACCTCAGTACTCTCAGTAAAGAACTTCCCCCTGATGTCTAATCTAAACCTTCCCTCCTTCAGCTTAAAACCATTCCCCCTTGTCCTATCACTGTCTACCCTTTTGAAAAATAATAAAGAATATAAAGACATTTCATAGTAATCTGGGGCTTTACTATTGTGCCTGCATCAACAGACAAGCAGAATCACAAAGATTTCTTGTAAGAGCCATCAGTGTTCCTGCTCTAGCTGTCTGGACTGGTAGGCTAAAGCACACCTTGAGGGAGACACACAATGGATACGACACACTGGTATTAACAAAAAGTTTAAGAAACACAAGAAGTTACCTAAAAGAATCATCAGTCCTGAAGTACAATGACAATAAACAAACAATGAAATACTTGAATATATCCAGGGGAACTACTGAATAAGACCTGTTACCACAAAATGATTAAAATGAAGGGCTAATGTTAATGCCATAAAATGTAACTACTTTAGATTTTTGCAATTTTTACACTGATTGGCAAAAATGAGGGATTCCGACTATAGTTCCTGAAGATAGTTACAGTTAAGATAATAGACTTTTCCTGCCAAATCTGCTTTTGCCAGACATGTTGTATCTGACAGCAGAGTTTGACAGCGGGATTATAGTTTGGAGGACATTCATTTAGGCAATTTAAAATGATATCTGTGACTACATGTATGATAGTTTGTCCATATTAACTCTAAATCCAAACTAAAACACGTTAAAACAATAAAGTACTGTGGAAGGATGTAAGAAATAAGGAATGGAGGAAAAAATGTTGCAGCTTTGTAGCAAAACCCCATGCAAGATCTTGAGGGCATGGGACAGACAGTTTTATGTTTAAAAAAGTTAATTTCACTCAGTGACATCACACTCTCATGCCCACATATTCAGAAGCACCAAGATGGAGGTACTCAGGTGGTCGGTCTTCCCATCTTGGGTGATACAGAAGATGAGAGATGCCAGCTACTGAGTCCTCATCACATCTCCTTGGCTCTTCTTAGGTTGGTGATGATATGCTGGTTTTTGATGAGCTTTTCTGTATTCTTAAGGAGCGTAATTCCTGTTCCTCCTGCATTGCTTATTAGGAATTACGTACTGTCTCTTGTCTTCTGATCTGGGTGTCCTGAGAAGCTGTATACAGATGCCATGATATCCGGAAGACCTGCTAATACAGGTGTCATCAGCATATGCCATTTTTCTGTTGCTACTTCTGGTACTTCTGCACCACAGCATTTCCATTCACTTTGCGCCCATACCAGTCTTCATGGCTCTTTATAATTCTTTGCACAGATAATGTAATCACAAAATTATATCAATGAATCATGTGCTGACAGCTCCTGACACCTTGCTAAACAAAAACAAAACACCTGCTCAGTTAGAAAACAATGTCAGACTCGCTAAAGAACTGCAGAGTGAGAAAAAGACAAAATTAGTTTAAAAAAAAAAAGTCTATCAATATTCTAGGAGTCAACACCCCTTCATGAAAATAACACTGTTCATCTCAGTAATAAGAAGCCATCACCAACAACTTTCCTGGGAGGTTGCCTGTCGGTTACACAAGAGTCATTCTCAGCAGGCAAGCATTAGAGATAGACAGAGGTGCTTTGGAGACTGAGGAGGAGGAAGGATTAGGACATGTGCCCAAGAAGGCCACAGACAGGGACCAGACACAGCAAATTAGCCATGGCAGAAACATACAGAGCTGCCACACTGAGAAGTGTCCATGCTGGGGGGCCTGGGATTGCTGCTCATCCAAGAGCAATGAAAAGATTAACTGAAGATGGTTAACACAGGAACCACCTAGTTACACTATATGTCTCTTACACAATTCCTGCATCTGGGATATTCCTGGTCACGTGGGGAGGCTGGCTGTCACACTTCTAAGCTCTCTACCACCTGTGTCCCATCACACTGGAGCACAGTTCCGCCCTGACATAGCACTGTCCCTAGCCCTTCCTCTTCCCCGGCTGTAGGGGGGCAACTCTGAGAGATCCTCAGAAGCCACAAAAGCCATGTAAGATTTGACTGCACAGGAAAAGGACTTGGGCTTGAGCTAAGCAGCTGACCCCAGCACAGACACCCACCCATTTCTGCCTGGAACACGAGATCGTAAATCTTTGTGTATCTAAGGACATTTTGTAGGTCTAAGAGAAAGACAAAATCTGGCAGCCAGAAAATTCCTATCTCATGTGGAAAATGCAAATTCAAGTCCCTACTCTAAATCAGGATGAAGTATTGGATCTGAATTTTTTGGGCACAAGGCGTTGCTCAGCACACTACAACATTGTGTGCTCTCACTGGCATTCACACATCTGGTCCATGAGATGTGGTAAAGGTTGCATCCAGCTGAAGCACACCTCAAGCACAGCCACAGTCTGAGGCTGTACTGGTATGGTGGAGTCCCCCCAGTCATTGAGCATCCCGTTTCTGGAGCTCGGAGTTGAGGTCTCTCCTTGAACACCCCACCAGCAGATTGTTAGCTGTGGAGCAGCATCAGCTCACAGCTGGGGCTATTCCTGCCTGGTGGCAGGATCGCAGGCACTTGTGGATCAAAAGGTAGCTGGCAGCGGCGTTACATGGAGATACAGCCAGGACCTGTCTGCTTGATGAATTTGACCTGCGTTTGCCAAGGGTATGGCTGCAGTGCTTTCAAGGTTTTATATTTGTAATTGTTTGGTGCTTTTCTACCAATAAATTGCTATCATTATTACTGAAACCATGGGGCATTTTGTTACTCATAATCAGATGTCACCATTGAAACACTGAAAACACTCAGAACTCAGTTCAGCAATTCATAGAAAGAATAAGCACAGAGAGAAAAGGTGCCCTGCCAAATTCCCTTAGATGATCACAGGGAGGATTAAATAACATTAATTTTCTCATTACTCATCTCATCATAAGGTCAACTGCATCTAAAGGCTAAGTAAGATGTCTTTCTGCAACTCCGAGATCTCCAGAGGAGCATGATTGCTGCATCTTATCAGCTTGGAAATGTCAATGTGAGGAAGTGAACCAAACTAGTCAATAAGGTTTATTCTACTTTCAGCACTATCCTGAACTTAGAGCAAATACTTAGAACTGTTAGAATGAAAAACAACAATAAATACACTCCACTTCCAGGAATGAGTTATGGTTCTAATATTAGCAAAGTAAGGGAAAAGATGAGTATCGAATTTCTTCAGCACATGGACTCCAGATGCAGCCCAAAGCATCGATCTCTGCATCAGCCGCTTACTGAGGTTTGTAATGGTAACAGTGGTAACATTTTTGTACCTCGCATTGACATCAAAGGTTTATCATTTGTCCTTCACGTAGCCAGCAGGATAACTCTGAGCCCATAAGGACATTATGAAGAAAGCCAAACACCACAGGATTATTAAACAGTCCAGGTAATGCTGTTCATCCTCCTAAGAGCAGTGTTTGCACACTAAAACATTTTACAAATTTATTATGTCACAGTGACTTACTGTTGAGATTTTTAGTTCAAGTACAAAGGAAAAAGTGATTCTGTGGAAAACAAAGGACTGTAGCGTGAAGAACTTCTAGTAGCAGCTGCTGACCTTTCACTATACCAATCTGTTGGAGCAGCTAAACTAGGAATGAGGATTTCTCTACAGCTGCTGATAGATTATGCAGCATTTGATCTGGGCACTAAGTCAAATCCAGCCTGATCCAGCATTCTTCTTTCAGCCATACTCAGCTGACTATGGCCTGCCATTGAGTTTGGAATGTTTTTAAACTCTCTTCCTTCTTTTGCATTGTCCAGTATTGTCCAAGTTCAGTACTGTGGGAGCTCCCAAGACAGCCCCAACACCACAGCACATGACACCTGGTCCAGCAGCAATGGCAATAACAGAAGAGATCAGAAACTACTGCTTTTAAGCAGTAAGTTCAGATTGACTGCACCTGGCTTCACGTGTTGAAACTCACTAGCTAAAGCAACCATCTGTTTTCTTTCCCACAATATGAAGAATGCGACCACTATCTGAGGCTTGCAATGCAGTCTCCTACCCATAGTTTCTGACAGGCACCTAAATGTCCATAGGCCTTGTCATAGCTTTCTCTTTAAATCAAAATGTAACCTTTTCTCCCTTACCTACCATTAAAATATCAGTTCATGCTCCTGTCATCTCCCTTTCTGACCCATATAGCCCTGCACCTTATGGCCTCCCCATGACACACATAAATCTTCTCCCATGCATCAAAAATAATAAAAAGGCATGAAGCAGAAGGACAACTTTGTAAGGAAAGCAGCATCTAAGCCAACCTGCACATAGCTATTGTGTTCCAAACTAGGCAGCCTAACGGATATGCGCTTTCTAATTGACTGCAATCACGGATAAATAAAAGGCTGCATTACTACAAGCTGGTGAAGAGAAAGTATGACTTATTATCTCTATTTGGACTGCAAGTCATAAAAGAGAATAAATTTTGAATCCCTCAGTACTTGACACTTTCAGAAGACAACAGATATTGACAAAAGGAGTCCTCAGAGACTATGAATGTGAGCAATTAGCACCACCTATTAAATACTTTCAAGATATTGTGCAATGGGAACAGGTAGACAATGTGTTTGTAATTTAGTCAAAAGCATTAGAATGCAGATGCTCACACAAAATTGGTTTCAAATTTGGTAATCTCCTGTCACTCCTCTTCTAAAAGTTTATTCTCCACACTCTAAGAAGCTTTATGTATTAGAATACACTTTATGTCTTTAATGTAGATGCCTTTTGTAGACATTTGTAATTGCAAAGTTTGCCTGAACAGTTGTTGCCATTCTGCACACAAAGGTGTGCAGCACGTAACACCGTGACAGCACGTAACACCAAGGCATAAAGCCTGGCTCCTATACGCTGAAAACCCAAACTTAATGCTCAGAAGCATCTTATCAAAAAGTGGGATTCCAGCTGTAGGAACTTATTGCCTCTGTTTGCTGGAATACACGTTTAGGGCCTTATCTGTCAGGGCCCTGAACACACTGCTCCTCATGCAGGGAAGCAAGCGTGAGACTGAACGTAAGTGGTCTCACTGACTGTCCTAGCATCGTGGATATGTTTACAGCACAGCACGTGCACTTACAGTGCATCACAGGATGCCAGCCAAAAAGTTCAGCCTGTTTTCAGGCTAGGGGGGAAGTGAAACATCCTATTTCAAGACTGTCTGTGTGTGTATGCACATGTATACACATACATAAATATCTTTACACACGTACATACATGTTTGTGTGCGTTTAATACACATTTTATTAACATGAGTATCTGGTATTTTATCTAATAATTGATAAAGTTTGAGCCTTGCTCTGTTCTGATACTGATGAGTTCACAGCAGATGAAACAACTGCAAACCATGTTTATAGGCCCTTCCAAAGACAAGTTATACCTCCCTAATGCAGAAAATGTGCATTTTTCCCCACTCCTGCTCTGAAGAAAGGACTGATTCTTGAGAGTGATTAAGAAAAATAGCAAGTAGCCCCATCAGTTAGGCAGCCTCTATCCCATTTGAAATGCAGCACTGGTAAAACAAAATCTTCTATGATTTAAGATGTTAACAATAAATTTTGAAAACAGCGATGGAAATATACATATCTGTACAGCTTCCATCACTGTCATCTTTGCATCTCAGCTGGAACACGAGGACAATCAGCATGGAAAATGTTGAACTTCGCCACTGCAGAAGTCTCTTCCTGAGACATTCGGGGGCTTTGTGGTTTAGTACAAAATTTCACACACCCTGACAAAAACAGAACATTTTCACAAAGGGATTTTCCTTTACTGTTCTCACAGAAATCTGTGGAAGTTACAATCAGATAGAATGGGAACAGAGGTAAGTCATTAAGAATGCCTTTTGATAAACGTATTGCTTTTTAAACACATGAACAGGTCTTTTGCAAAACTTTCAGAAAAAAATAAGTTGTAGTCACACAACTCCTTGGACTGGGCCATGGCTCAGGGAATTCCCTCAGGGATTTTTACCACAATTGTGGTCTAGCATCATTATCAAACCAGCAGCTTTGCCAAAATATTGCAGAATTCCTCTGTTGTTTTCCAAATAGAATACATAGCTATACATATTATGGATATTTAAGAGCTAGCAGGAGCTACGCCCTACTCAAGACTGAAATACTTAGGATACAATCAATATCATGTCTATATATAAGGAATGTCCGTTTCATTTTAAGCGTTTTGCATGAAGTTTGCCACTGCAGTTTGGTGGCAAGAAGAAGAAGGTGCTCGATCCTTTCTTGAATTTTATCTTCCACGAGAATTTCAAGAATTTGTTTCGTCTTTCCATCTTGCTTATCCCAGCTGCAAAATGGGGGTAACATCCCCACTCTGCTTCATAATATGCCATGAAATTGATGCATGAAAACTAGTACTTAAGCACCATCTAAAACCCACTCATTCTGTGAAAGCTTTTCCAATAACTTTGGTGGTTAGGTTTGGATCAGGTGCCCTAACACTAATC
Source organism: Penelope pileata (assembly GCA_013396635.1). Lineage (NCBI taxonomy): Eukaryota > Metazoa > Chordata > Aves > Galliformes > Cracidae > Penelope > Penelope pileata. Next base: position 27,530 of record WBMW01005669.1, on the reverse strand, counting down.
TTACTTCATTATTATTTTATCAATTTTTATGTATATTGTTACTAAACATACACAGAATTATATAGCTTCCATATTCCATGTATCTTAGATTCCTATCACCATGGTCGCTGGAGCTGTTAAGGTGAGATATGTCAGTTTTAATTACATGTATTTACAGTTGCATTTCTCAGTTTACACTTGAAGAGTGATTTTTCTCACCTTGTGAATTTTCAGACTGGTAACAGAAGATAACCAGTAAATAAATGTATTTTCCTTTAAAGGTTTGTGTAATCTGTGAAAAACAAAGGCATTAAGCTGTTATATTTTTCTGAAATCACAGTGTCTTTTGTAACAACAGCTGTGTATTTAGTTCAACAGTGAAACTCAAACTGTTTTTGCTAATGAAAAGGGAGCCAAATAACCAAGTGCTGGATGAATTGCAAGCTATTGAGAGCGGACAGTTGGCTCATTCAATGTGCCCCTCATGAATGATGTCTTCCCTTTAGACTGGCATTGAAATAATCCAGATTTACTTTCTATTCTACAAAGTATTTTTAGAGCCTTCTATGACCAAGATAAGATATGAGAAGTTTATTCCACAAATAAAGTACATTTTGTTAACTTGCAACAGTAAAACTTCAGCATTTACCAAATAAATACATGTAGATTTTAGGATATATTACTTCCAGTGTAATTATTTATTTACAGGAATCTTCTACACTTGCATCAGAAAAATTACGAAATTTTTTCAAAATTGGGAAGAATAATTGCCCCTATGTTTCAGATACAGGTGGAATCATTGCCTCATATAAGGCCATAGGAAAAGTCCAATATGTCAATGAGACAATATTTCAGGTACAGAATTCAAGCTCAGAAACAGTAAATAAATAATATATCCAAGATGAATTGCAACATTTTAATTAGTTCTTACTAGAGTCGGCTGCAACTTCAGAAGAGTATTCTTTTTCCTTTGAAGAATTTAGTTTTATTCTCTTCTCTGATTGTCTTCAGCCAGTGTCACCCTCATTTTCTCTCTGTGTGACAGCTCTTACTTTTTCCTGTTTTTCTTCTCCAGCTTTTGTTCATTTTTAATTGTGTAAATTTAATTGCTTCTTGCCTTGGATATACTTACATAAAATGCTTGCTCATTTTGTGGCAGGACTGTTCACTGTGTACAGCCTGGGCCCTGCCCAGGAGATTGGTACAGGACCCTGACAAAGGGGGTCTGAAATGTTTGAATCAGCCCAAAAAATTCCTCCACAGCATGCACTGAGCTGATGAAGAGAAAAATTGAGCTGTCTCTTTGAAGCCCCATTATAAGGACTACACAAAAGCACGTTCTAATGAGGGTCCCAGAACCATAGAGCATTAATGAGTGTGATGATTTGAACAGCGGTTGAGAGGTGTATAAATTACTCCAGTACCCCTCTGTTCCTTGAGTCAGTGAAGAACTGGAGGATGCAGCAGCACTGTAGGGCCATATGTTTGCTGACAACATCCTGGGCTGTGCTAGGTGAAGCACTGCTAGCACACTGATGGAGGTGATCCTTTCACTCTGTTCAGCACTGGTGAGACACACCTGGAGCCCTGGGGCCGGCCCAGGGCTCCCCAGTACAACAGTGGCATGGAGCTACTGGAGAGAGCCCAGCAAAGGGCAACGAGGGTGATTTAGGATCTTGAGCATGTGGCATACGAGAAGAGATTGAGAGCGCTGGGATTGCTCAGCTTGCAGATGAGAAGGGTCAGGTGGCTTCTTAGCAATGTGTATAAATATCTTGTTAAAGAAGACAGAGACAGGCTCTTTTCAGAGGTGTCCAGTGACAGGACAAGAGGCAATGGGTAAAAATTGAAATAAGGAAAACACCATTTAAGCATAGGAAAAAAGAATTATTGTGAGAGTGATTGAACACTGGCACAGACTGCGCATCGATGTTGTGTACTCTCCGTCCTTGGAGATATTCAAAACCTGACAGGGCACTGTGTTTTCTGGTGTCACCCATTCTGCGATTCTGTGATCCTCCTACCCTAGGCAGTGAGTTTGGACAGACAGCACAGCTCCTCCTTCTGACTTCTTCCCCTTTTGCCAGATACACCCTCTTGAGCCTCTTATTTTCCCTAACCATCTTCTAATTTCAGCTACCTTTCTTTTCAGACACTAATCTTAAAAAAAGTGCATTTTAGGCAGGCAAATATAAGAGACAATAATACCAGCTCCTTCCTTTATGACTAAATTTAGATGGCTAGAACTGCGTAAGTAGACAAGCTTTATTTCTAATAACATCTAAAGCTGATAAAATAAAAAAGGCTATTTACATGTTCCTATAGATAAACACGCATCCAAATACGGATTAGGTCTAGATTTGAAACAGATGATTATTCAAGCTTATTATGTTTTAAATCAATTTTTATTTTCATGAAACTTCTCCTACTTATTACAACCATATGTACAGAAATCAAGAAAACATCTGACAGCATAGCTTGGAAAAAAAAAGATGTACTACACTAAACAATGAGTGGATGACAGCTGCTGCTCCCCCTTTAAATCTCATTCTGTCATTCTTGTGTTGAATAGTATCCTCTTTTGCTTGCCATTCAGTATTGATGAAGACAGCATAACCAGGTCCTCTGAAGCTAAACTGCTGGCGCTGTATATATTTTCTTGCTAATGTTGTACAGTAATTGATTTTTCTCAAAAAGAACCAACCAAACAAAACACAGTACTCAACTTATCTATGGAAACTGATGAATATTGTGGGAATATCTCCATTATTTACATTAGTACAAAGACAGACTGAAGTCAAGAAGACTGGATTCAGTCTTTAGTTACTCAGAGCTGGAGGGAGTCTGGGTACATTGTTCCAGCAGATATCTCTACCTCTGCTCTGTTATGCTTCTACAAAAACCCCAGGTGCCAGCTCCTCATAATCCAAAAAAAGCATGGCATTGCTCTCAATAATCACAGGGAATCCCTGGATTTGTCAGTATTGATGGGTAGCTCCCGCAATCCCCTGTGGAGTTCAGCAGAGAAGTCAATCAATGGGTGTTTAACTCTGGCTGGCACGCTCTGCACTCGCTCCTGCAGTTTCGCGGCTCCTGCCTCCTGCCAGCACCAACTCCAGAGCTTTTTTCTGCAGGGCTGGCAGCTGCCTCTGTGCCTCTCTGCTCCAGCCAGCGCTGTACAGAGACATCTCTGAAGTCTTGGCAACAGAACTCAAAGAGATTCCAGCGGCAGAGGAGATCCCCTGCCAGACTAGAGGAGCAAAGGACTGAGGGAAGAGGAATCACTGGGCTATTTAATCCTTTATTTTCATGGCTGTATAAAAGACAGCAGGAAGTATGTGGTGCCAAAGGAAAGAATTTTGTATCAAAAAGTGGCACAATTCTTTCTGTAAGCCTTCCTCTGCTCTCAGAAAGAAGTAACTTTGCTTCTTAGAAGGATCAAAAGGAGTCTGCCAGGGGTGACAAAAGAAAGGTAGAAGTTAACCTCATGACATGGCAATAGGATAAACCAGTATGAAGGAAGATTACACTGCAAAGGCCTTCTAGGACTCAGAAGAAAATTGTCTTTGGTTCAGCAAAAGAGGAAATGTAACACCAGAGGATTAAGAAGTGAGGGAAGGCAGCAAAAATGACAAACCAGAGAGAGGCACCTTAGCAGCAGCACTTTGAGTAAACAAAGCTGCAGGGGTCACAGCAAGAGAGAGTCATTGTCAAGACTTAACTACAGGTAATACAGTCAGAGGGGAACTGCCAGGCACAGCTGCTGTGCTAGATGCAGTAAGACTTCAACACCACCAGGTGGGAATAAAAAGAGGGAAGATAAAACAGGAGTTGAAGGATGATATCCAAAGACATATTTGTTGATAAGGGCAGCCAAAGACAATCTATAGAGTCAAGAATAGTCAAGACTTAAGAAGAAAATACGCAAATAGAAACCTATCACTACCTCAACAGAGGGAAAGAAGGCAATAAAGATTTAAGAAGAAGTGAAGAATCAGGAAAGAAAGCTTTTTTAAAAAGCAGGTGAATACTGGATTTGGGAAAAAGAATGAGAGTTTCAAAGGCAGCCCATCAGCAAAAGACGCAATAACAAAACACAGGCCTTCATGTTTGAGATGCTAACTAGAGACTGCAGTGTGATCAGCGTCAGCTGATGGAGGGAGGATGACCCATACCGGAGGAGATGTAGAATATAACTAGAGCAGTTTTGGACAGCATGTTTGGAGAGGCTTGAGATTAGAGGAATAAAAACAGTGCTAGTGACAGGAAGGGAATCCAACTGATGTTTTCATGTTAGGGAAGTTCTGTGACTACCTACATTTATTTGAGAGGAAACCTCAAGAAACAGAAGGCAAAAATAAGGCAGGATAAAACAGGTACACGTGATAGGAAGGGAGGATATAAAGAGAGAGGAAGGAAGAGTAAGGATGAAGTCAGCATTCCTGTGACAGCAGACTGAGAAGCAGCGTGGAAAAAGTTAATGATAGAAGTAAATCATGCTGTATTTTAAGTGCACAGGGCAAATAAGGTGTCTCAAGTAGAGTCTGCTTTCTGATGTGGAGCTCAATGAAAGAGAAGTGAAGACCAAATAAAGCAAGTCACAGCTTTTTTAAGAGAAAAAGTGGACGGATCTGAGTGGAGTGATGAGCGGAGGATACAGCGACAGCCAGTTAAAACGTCAGATTCAGTATCATCATGGAAAAGTAGCTCAAGGGTGAACATGCTGGTGTAGAAGCGATAATCATTGCCCCATAGTCAATGTCTTATCAGTAATCAGAGTTAGCATTTCTCATTACAGCTGAAGTCCAAAAATTGATCAGAAAGCTTCTTAGATCACTGTGGTCATGTAATAAACAAATGGCTCTCGTGAGAAGACAAACCAAGTAGGAGCAAAAAAAAAAAGAATCCCTCCTTCAGGGTGCAGCCTTGCTCTGCTGATTATCTCGTAACTTCTCTCTGCCCAGAAAGTGCACTTTATTTTCAATTTCCAGTCTCACGCATACCTTCTTAGCCTTGTGCTAAGCATTTACAAAGCTTTAGCTTGTCAGCTCTGGGAGTTCTCTGCCTTTCCTCTGAATATTAGTTACATAATAGCTTGAGCTCAGCAATCAAAGCAGTGATAGGTCAAAAGGAAGATTTGCCTGAGGTGATGCAGGAAGTTGACGGCAGAGCTTGAAGCTGAATACACATTTCTCTGCTATTCAGACAGCACAAAAACCACAAGAGTCTCCTTCACTGTTTAGATTTTGTTGGCATTTTTTCAAAGCAGCCCTGTATCTGAAGCCAAAGCTAAGAAATGCAATGGCATTGAAAGGGCTAATAAGGGCTAATAAGCCAGAGATGCTTGAGCCAGAGCCATATGACACTGTTTTCTAACTCTCAATGGCCCTTCCATGCTATTACTAATACATGACATATCTTACAATCAACACTTTCCACAACATTCCCACTGTATTTATGTCAACCGTTGGAGGAGGGGAGAGAATGATAATTTTGTTAGCTCCAGTCTTCCCCTTGGATTTTACACTCCTCACCTTCAAAATACGCAGGTCCAAAGATGCCACAACTCTTCAGTACTGACATTATCAGCTCTAAAGCATAGACTTGAAAGTCCTTGTTCAACCCCTTCACATCTGTTTTGTGGGACTCAAATGACAACTACTGAAAATTTCAGTTGGTAAGTGCTGGCAACAGCAAATACAGCACTGAGACTTACACGGATGACTTAAACATTTCTTGACATAGCAAACACTGTAACATTCACCTGTCAACAATGCAGGATGCAGCAAGCAGGCCAAGCAGGGTGCTTGGAGGACCAACACTCCAAGGTCCCTCTCTGAGATGACAGCAACGAGGAAGGTGACACCTACCTCCTGCACTTCACACTGCTGCTCTCCAGATTCAGGAGGGCTTACGTCTGTCTGTGTCTGTTAAGGAATGGGCCAGGCATGGTGACACTACTCCTCTCCATGCCATAATACATTTTTCTCAGAAATTCCAGGCTTTTTTCTCAGGTGAGTAACAAGTTTATCTGGTTCAGCTTCTTGAGAAAATGCCTTCAGAACTGGACATGAGGCATCAAGTTTTTCAGATCAAAAACACTCTGAAAGAGGTTTTTCATGAATAAAAAGGGATGAATATCAGTTATGCTGGTATTTTTTATTATTAGTGTTATCACAGAGTTTAGGCACTCCAACTTATACAGAATAAGCGTTCACAGCACTTGATAAAAATAGAGTGCAAAAAGATTGTTCCTACTCCTGGAAGTTTATTGTCTAAGGCAGCTGATGGATCCAGGCAGACGGGGAAGGGACGAGCAGTAAGAAAGTAATTATGGTCAGCACAGCAGTAATATCCCAGCTCGGACTTAGAAAGTTTTTATACGCATGAGGAATGGTTGCTCGAGGGCAACTGTAGTGAAATTATATAAGGCAGAGGCAAAGCTATATGCATGCTGAACAATCTATCTGGGTTTCTACTGCTGTTTAGGAAGCTCATCAGAAATTGTTTCTTACACAAGAAATGATTACAGAAACTTTTCTTGCACAAGTGCAGGGAAACACTGTGACAACACAGTCTATCACCAATTAATGCTCAGCATACATATTACAAACTCCTGGTTGATTTTACCTCTGGAATAGCACAGTTGCTTCTGGTTATTTCTGCGCTCATACCAAAGACACACTTTAACAATTGCTTGCAGGTCTTTTGTACAGATGTGCACACATTTTCCACTGAAAAACAAAAACTCGAGCTTTGATAAGCAGCTAGGTAGGTTGCTGTGGCATTTACAATAAAGATACTTCAGCCCTGTTCTGTGTAACAGAAGGGCACTACTGTGCAGCAGTGTTTCTACAAGAAGCTTTGTCTACAGCAGAAGTATCAATCAGGACGCTGGACTCGGACGTTGTGGGTGATCTCTGGGAACTGCCTGACTACGCCTGGCTTCTCTATGGCGTCTTTGCTGTCACAGCGGGCACCCTGCTGCTCTGCAACCTACAGACTGCTCCAACACCCCAAGCAGGAATCTGTGACCAGGGCACCCATTGGTGCTTGTTACCACTGCCGCATGAGGACCTAAAACTGAAAGGAAGGCAGCAGCGCAGCCAAACTGAAGGCGAGTTGCACTATTTAACTATTCCCAGAGAGAAGAGCGGACAACCAGCCCATCGTATTTTCATAATTTCACTTCGATACGGCCGAAGGTGGCGGCTTCCAGCGGCAGGCCTGCGGGGCCAGGCCCGTCACGACGCCACCGCCGCAGCTCTCACAGGAAGACGGCTCGGGGCGGCCGGGCCGGGGCACGGCGCCGCGCCCTTCCTCACTCCGGCGGGAACGGCGGCTGCGCCTCGAGGCCCCGGGACGCTCGGGGAGGCCGAGCCGGGCTCCGCGGGAAGGTTCAGGCCGCGGCGCGGCGCTGCGCGCTCGGCGGGAGGCGGCCCGGCCGGGTCAGCCCGCCCCCGGCTCCGGCCCTCCACCGCCCCTTCCTGTCATGGCGGCGGCCGAGAGCCCGCAGCGTGGTGCGGCGTTGCGGAGAGCCGCTCACCCGAGGAGCTGAGCGCCCCGGCGCCGAGCGGCGACGCTTCCAGCCCAGAGCCAGCGGCGCGCTGCGCTGCGCTGAGGCGGGAGGTGACCGAGGCTCCAGCGAGCGGCACGGGCCGGCGCGAGGGCAGGGCAGGGCCGGGCCTGCGGGGCGCCCCGCCGTGCCCGCGGCAGGAAGGGGCCGCGTGGGCAGGCGCGGTGTCCGAGCCCCGCCGGGGAGCGGGGGAAGGTGAGCCGCAGCCGTGCGGGGCCCTTGGAGCCCGGGGCTGGCCTCCGGGTTTGGGTTCTTTCCGTTGATGCCACCGCACTTCGCCGAAGGTGCCGGCGTGGCCCGGGGCAAACCAGTCGCGTTTGCGTTCTCTCGGTTTCTCGGCGATTCCATCAAAGCGGTTCTTACTCTGTTGGAGAGACCAGAAGGGCTATTTGTCCTGCAGCATGTTCACAGGGAACTTTATACCTGGCAGAGGGACCGGCGGTTAAATCCACGTCCTCTCTGGTGTACACCTGTTGTCCTGTGTGCTCAGAGCCAGGGCCGTGCCCTAGGAACAGGCGGGGACCTGCAGCCTGTGTTGGCCACCCAGCCCTGAACACTTGGGGCGGGGCCTCGTGGGCAGTGCAGTGAGCAGGCACAGAGCGCTGTCAGCAGGAGAGCGTGCTCTGACCAACTCCATGATGAGACCAGAGACGTTTGCTTCTGCGAAGTGGAAGAGGAAGTGAAAAGCTGCAAACCCACCATAGCTGTCTCGTGATACCAAGTCTCTTATTTTTCTCATTGGTTGTCCTAACTCCCACACAGATACTTGTAATAAAACAGTCTCATTGGTTGGCTTTTGGAAAGAGAATCCTAGGGGTAAGGAAGTCCTATCAGTTCTTTTTTGTTTTCCTTGTAGATCCTGCTGAACTACCTGCTTTCTGCCGCTTTCCTCAGTTATCTTCCTTGTGGGGCCGGCAGCATGTCTTCCACCGGGAGCACCTCAAAGCTTCTCCTGGTCCTCACTTCGTTGCTGCTGGTGCTGCCAGTGGCTGAAGCCATGGACGCAGGAGATGCAATTGCCTTCCTCCTGGGCCTTGCTCTCAGCGTCATTGGATTCTGTGCCTGCCTTGGCTTGTACGCCAGGAAAAGAAATGGACAGCAGTGATTTCAAGAAGATGCTCAAATGAAGTGTATTTCCTAACACTGCTTGGAGTTGAGGTTTGGGATTTAAAACTGTGCTTCAGTTCTGAGTAACTTTCAAAAACTTGTAGTAGATAATCCTGCAAACCCCTCTTACTGTGCAATACAACAGATCGAGGCTGTACCCAGTAGAAGGGATTTGTAGGATCTGTCATCATGACAGGAAGGTGACTTTACATTGCATGTGATTGAGTAGTGCCTCAGAGAAGGGTAAGAACTGTTGGAATGGGGAAGGAGAACCACAGAGTGGTTCACAGTAAATGGTTATAAATGGAATGTATGAGGGAAATGTATGAGGGAAACCTTCAACAAGTTCTGCAATTGTGGTTTCAGGGGTTAATCAGGAGGAAGCGGCTATTAGTCTTCCACTCAAGATGACAGAGCTTTGGAAAAACCTGTAAGGAGAGAACCAGCCTGCAGACTGCTCACAGAGTTTGTACTGACAGTTAGCACCTAACAGCTCGCTTCTGCTGTCGCAGGGACAAGATTTGGGGGAACTAAGAACACATGGAAAACCTTCTACTGTATTTTTACTTTAGAATGTGCCTCTTCTGTATCCTGCGTTCTTGTTACCAGAATGGGACTGTTAGTTTACTTTAATATAAATTTTGCGTGAAAAGCTACATGAATCAAATGAGGGGTATGTTTTGTTATTTTTTGCACTCAGTTCTCATTTTAGCACACTCAATTAAGTGGGGTTTTTTTCATTTGGTGTGCTTTTTTTTTTTCTTTTCCCAAAAATGAAAATTTAACTATTTTAATGAGAAATTATGTGTAGTGTTCCTGAATTAGGGGGTTATTAAATTATATCAGTATGATTGTGCACATTTCTTTTGCAGTATGCAAACAACTTGTTTTGTTAAAATCCTTTTTAGTTGACAGATGCATTGTTCGTTAGTGTCTTCCTCATGACAATCTCAGTGTTGTTAGCTAAACGTTTAGGCTTCTTGTCTAATTGATACATGAGTGTTGCACAGAAGAATAGAACCAAAACCAAAGTAAAAAATATCAATGCAAAATTCTGTTCATGCTCAGTGTGTTACACAGTTGAAAGAATGTACTCAGTAGCAGATCTAGAACCCCTTTCTTTCCTTTAGTTGCAAAGGGAAAATGGCACAGCCAAGAATGTCTACCACAAATCCCTCTGGCTTGTGAGGATGTTCTAGCTGTCAGCTTAGTAGGAGCACAATCCATAAAAGCAAATAAATAACCGCAGCACAATAAGCAGTGTAGGAAGGTGAACTCTCCACACTCCACAGAATTTCCTTCTGATCTGGTGCTGTGGACACTGCCACTCTTGCTAGAAATATTGGCTTTTATCTCTCAGAGTTGGGGAAAAGATGTGAAATGTGATGCAAAGTTATGTATTTTGATACTGTTCTTCCCCTTTCTCTGTAAGTGTCTCTGTTCAGCAGAGCACAAAGCAATGGCTATGAGAATTGACGAATAGGTTTTACGTAAGGAATCGGATGGGCAGATCATGTTCTACAGATTCTAAGATTTCTATATTCTGTATACCGTGTAGCTGTTTTGACCTCTCTCCAGCTTCTGAGAAGACAGAAGTCCTCTTTATTTCAGTTTTGCAACTTGTGTCTGTCCCTGTCACTGTTGATAGAGGGAGGAAGGTATAATGAAAGCTTCCAGAATTTTATGAGGTTGAAACTAGGACTCAACCCTGCAAAGCTGCAACACTGTTGCTTTTGCTCCCAAGCTACAGGAATGGTCACAAAGTGGCTCTGATGAAATGCAAGCCTTGCCGAGTAGGTCTTGTGGAAGCCCTTTGGGGGCTTCCAAAAGCCACAGTGAGACAGTCCTGAAAGGAGCTTTGGATAGTAGCATCACCTTCAAAATCCAGAATGTGATTTTTCAGCAGGGTGGGTGCAAGCACACATCATGTGTGATCTTCTGTGTTCCAGCTTAGCTAAACCATTATTACCCTTTAAAAACAACAACAACAAAACACCCAACAACTTAATTCACTTTGCATTTCCCAAAATTCAAGAAGTCTGCCAAGTTTTCAACAGAATATTAAATAATGCTCTTTCAATTGAATAAATTTTATCACAAGCAGCTTTTCTCAAGACTCCTTTCTTTATCTTCACTTTGGAAAAGATTCCTGGCAATAGTTTCACAGGATTGCGCAACAGTTTAACTGCAGGAGAACAAAATTTTAGCAGAATAATTAGCGTCAGGCTGTAGAGAAATGAAGAACTGTGTTCTTTGCCTGAAGCTGTATGTACTGCATTGAAAGGTGTTCGCACAGTATAATGGCATTGTTTCCGGGGTTCTGACAGAAGCTTTATTGTTGGAGACTTGCATTTGTCAATGATTTGAGTGTAAAATCGGATATTCCTAGCTTTTTCTGCTTTAATAAACTTTCACATATGATTTATTATCAGTTTGATGAAGTAATTTTTATGAAGTGAAATACAGGGATGACAGAGATGACTGAAACTGCTGAATTCCTTATATTTTCCTAGCTACTTTTGCTTATGTTAAGTGACTTTATAAACTTAGGTGGTGTAAAGTATCTTTTCTGTTTTATAAAATGTGAGTGCTTCTCTTTGTCCTGTTAGCGATATACACAAGAATTATTTCAGTGTTAGTTGCTTGAGAGCACTTCAGAGGGGCTGGTCCTCTTATTTGGAATCTAACAGTTTGCAATTGTGAAGAAGCCTGTTTCTCTGGTACAAGGGAAACTTGAAGCATTTATTTTTCCTTTAGATTATGAATTTCCAACATTACTATTATGTGGTTGCCTTTATACCAGAAAAGCCATTTATGGCAGTTTTCTAGCTGGAGACCCAAGCACATAAAGGATCATTTTCATTTTCTTCTAAAGAAAAATTGTTCTAATACTTTATAGTTATTTGAATGATACATTTTTTAGCCTTCAAAAGAGGTTGTTTTATCCCAGCATTTTATGAAAACAGGGTTCTAGTTCTTTTGGGACTTCAGCTCAGTAGCGCACAAAGCAGTTTTGTGCAGTAAGCTGATACCATTAGTGGCTGTATTCGGAGCAGAAAGCAAAAACAGCCTGGCAACGCCCACCTCTTAACACAACCTACACTTTCATTAGTGCAAGAAAGTTCAAGTCAGGAATGAGTAGCTTTTGACTGCTGTGATTTCCATCTGCCTTAACAACAGTGTAGCTCAAAACCAGCCATCCCACAAACATTTAACAGCCAACCTACAGACCCTTTGTGAATGGACAGACGTCCTTCCTTGCTCACTGCATACCTCCAAGCGTTGCACAGCTGGGCATTGCTGCTCTGCTTGTGAGAAAGGAATGCAAACTGCATCCAGTTCCTAACTCCCTGTCTGTCTGGGTGGACTAAAACTGATGAAACAGTGCTGTGAACCCTTTCTCCTGCTGAGATAAATCCTGCTGCAGGTGGTGATTAGTACTATAGTGAGACTCAGCAATTCTATGCCATCTTCCATCTAAGCACCATTACATGCTTACAGATATTAATGCCTGCATACCCCTCGTATCCTTCTATGAGTGGGAAAAGTGGAAGCAGAGCCACTGACTTGACCATGGTGTCATAGGAAGCATGCAGTCTCTCCAGGATGCTCGCTGGGATTTCTGGAGCATGTTGTGCACACAGTTTGCAATCGATGTGGCCCTGCCATGGGAGCTACCCCTGGACTCACCCAGAGACTCTGTGTGCTGACCAGACACAATCTGAAGCCCTGGTTCCTCTTTGCAAAAAGCTGTTGACAAAAGCTTTGTGAAAAATGGAGTAGGGAGTTGAGGTCACCATTTTTAATAAGATAAAGCATGACTAAATGGAAGAACTGTAATAGGTCTGTTGCCATGGTAAATGCTCTAATTATTATACTACAGAAGTAACCTTTCCATTCATTTTTACATCTGATGAAAAGTTTGGCAGATCTGAGCTGATGTAATGACAGGAGATTCTTAGGAGTGGTGGAAAGGAGGGCTTGGATCTGGTTGTCCTCCCAGTTTACACTGACCAAATTGCTAGGAAGTGATCTGAAATCAACAGAAAGTGGGGGCTGTTTACCAGAATCAAAAAACAAGACCAGTATCCAGAATCAAATGCAGCAAAACATATGGGGTGAGCTTTGATGAGATTAAAGATGCACAGCACCCAAAACACTTAATTCCCAGTGAAATTCATCTTCTAAACTTCTACAGGACAAAATTTTGATGTGTTAGATAATGACTGACAAATAAATCACACCACTAAGGGTTAAGTTATAAAAGATTGTAACCAGCTTTAAACTCATGAAGATTTTCAGTTCATGTGAATAGGCAACAGCACCCAAATATTGTATTTCCAATATTCAGAAAGAAAGCTTTCCAGCAAGCAAGCTGGAATGTACATACCAAGCTCTGGTATGGTAACTACCATAAAAGCACACCTATTTGGAACTAAAAACAAAAAAGAGCAATGAAATTAAATAGATATTCAAAACACTTCCAGATGTTGTGCTGGTCTTCTCAGCTGCCACACATTTGGAAATACGTGGGAGGCTGTATCAAATTAAGGTGCAGGCACAACAAGCAGCCAGCACAGCCTTTTGTTTCTCAATCATTCATCTCACCAGATCAGAACCGAGATATTGATGAGAAAAGCAAAACGAAGCAGCCCTCTGGAGTGCCAAGCAGAGAGAACAAGCTCTTGATGTAAGTGAAGACCTGAAAGTGGGGTGGCCCGTAGCAGACTTCAGAGCTGCAACCATTAGTCAGGAGAGAAAGCATCTTGTCCTCAGACAAGCTCCTAGGGTTGGGCTGAAGTTTCTCTTCTACCCGAGCTTCCATGTGTTGTCTTTGTTCCACATCACTAGTTTTGTGTTAGAAATTTCAATTGGAAACCACATTACCAGCAGCTCTCCCAGCTGCCTTTCATTCAAGGCACTAAAATGCCTGTGCATGTCTTCATACTGTTACTTTGCAAATAAGAGACTGAAAATTACCTTTTCTCTCTGAATGGGGTCAAAATTCTGCAGAGCAACATAGTTCTCCAAAATTCATTAGAGAAGGGTCTGTCTTTGTCTTTTGATCTTCTGTTAGTGCAGTTCTTTGCACACATTGCTATAATACAAAGATTAAATGACACAAGAGCATGCCCCTTCCCAACCCCCTCAGAAAAGCAGCAGTCCTAAAACATGACCAATTTTAATCCTGGCACAATTAAAGTGAAGAAAATTGTCATTTTTATCAACATATGTTCACTTTCTATTTCACGAATTACCTGTGAAACCAGAATGCCTTTAATTAATTCTAGAACTGTTCAAGGACATTTTCTGCCAACCTTTTTCAGAACTTAGCTGGCTATGGAAATTATGCAGTAAATACCTGCACTTATTTCTCAGACTTCAACCTAATATGATCTAGCTGTGATTGTTCGTAACTCACATGTAGCAGCTTTAAAATGTATTGAATCGATTTAAATGATCTAGAGTATTAGCAGAAGTCATCCTGACACGTTTTTCCCCAAAACATGTATTTATTTCAGTGTCTTCATGAATAGGAAGGAACAATTATGCCTTGAAAAAGTTTGAGCTTTTAAGAGAAGTAATTCTGGTCAACTTCCGAAACTCTACCTAAGATATGGAGAGAGTTTATAGTGTTCATAGACTGTAGTCTATATCTACCAAAAAATAAACGTCCTTTTCTAAGAAGTAGTAGTATCTCAATGGGCCTTACACAAATCACTTTTCATTTCATCATAAAAATTAAAGATGTTGATCATATATCCAGAGCAGTAGCCAATAAGAAACCAGTACTCAGCAATAAATGTCACAGTCATGTTTTTCATTCCATTGTATTTGCAGAAAGAAAACGTAAATCCTGGAAACTATTGTACATTAAAAATAGGCAGAAAGTGCTTTCCCAAGAACAAGTCAGTGTTATCTAGTAATAATTATGGCCCTAGTGAAAAACTCAGTGAAGTCAGCTCAAAAAATTTTATTGTCTTAAAATTAAATCAATCTCTCCTAAAGGGGTGATCAAACTGTGTCTTTTGAACCCCACACAACTTTGTCACAGCCATCTCTCATGGCAGGGTCTTGGCAGCAGGCTGTGCTGACGTAAGGGATGCTGGATAACCTCACAGATGCTGGATAACCTTAAATCCTGCCTGGGATGTGACACAGCTGGGTCGCGCTGGGTTCCAACTGCACACCCGGGCCACTGCTACCTTCTCTCTCCGAAGAGTCGTCATCTGCTACAACAAAAGCCAGAAGATGATCAGGTATTCATTTAGATGCTCTCAGTTACAGCTGTGTGGCTTATGACAGTCTTCAACCTTCTTCCACGCTACATTTCAGGTTTCAAAATTCAGTATTGAATATTCCTCTTTATTTTATAAAACCTTGCATATAATCTTTTAAAATACAGATTGTATGTGGAGTCTGTTCTTGGATTTGAGAGAAGGAAGAAAGCAGAGATCACTGCTAGAACTCAAGGGTGGCTGAAAGCATATCTCTAAATTGCCCATTTTCTAAAAGGGAAAAAAAATCATATCTGGGAAAAAAACAAGCCAGAAAATGGGCTAGGTGACCTACAGAGCTCCCTTCCAACCTAATTTACTGTGTGATTCTATGAAATCTTAGTTGTAAATGGGAGGCATAAACAGCAACTCAATTCATTCGTATCTTTATGGCAAACAAGGATGTATTTGTGGTGAATAAATCTAATCACAGTGTGAGCCCATAGGGAACCTGACCGCAAAAGCTGTGAGGCTGTTCAGTCATCATGTAAGACCACAGGGAAACCAGATGTACCAGGATTCTCCCACTGCGTCTAGTGAAACTCAATCCCTGAGGCATTAAAAGGTTATGGAAAAAAAGGGAGCAAATACAGCATATGTACAATAATCCTCTTTTCGGAGCAGAATTTTTAGAGATGGGCTTATGGGGCTAGTACTGCACTCCAAATGGAATTCTGTGCTTCAGTTCAAAGCCTCAAATGCGAATTACCTCAACTCCTGACAAATTCAACGTTTCAAAAATACTAAGATTTGACAGCCTGAATAAAAGACTGTGTTGCACACGATGTTCACATTGCATCAGTGGGAGCTTTGGAGAAGGTCAAAGACAAAATGCAGGTCTGGATGCAGCAGCTAAGTTGGTAGGGTGGAGGGCTCCCTGTCATTTGACCCACGGTGCACCTTGCACCAGATGGTGCTCATGGGGGAACTGCGGCCACATTAGGCTCCCTCCCCATCTCATTCATTAGGAAAACATTAGCTGAATTATTTATTTGAACAACTGAATGCCAAATTTTCATCTGGTTAGGAAAAAGCTTGAAGTTGCTGAAATCAGTACAGTCATCCTGATTTAAATTCATTTTGAACAGCAATCACAAGAGGCTTCATTCTGACCTTGCACCAGCCCTTACACTTCTGTGTAATGCAGCAGAATTATTCTTGATTTCCATTTATGTGAAAATCTAAATTGATTCTTAAAATAGATGCTGCCTTTTTTTTCTCTCAGTCCGCTACCAGTAAATTATTTGACCTACATCTTAATAAATATTGGAAAAAAATGTTCTCCCCATTCCTATTCTGCAAATACATTTCAGAACTCATATATTCAATTTATACTCCATTGGTTTTCCCTCCACAAGATTTATCGCCCAAGGAAAAGGGAAATCCACAGGACAGCCCACTCTCAAGGATGCCAGACTAATATAAAGTGCCTATTCACACGCTTCTAACGCATGTGCGCTGCACATGCCTACACCAGCTTACGTTTCCATCTTGTTTTTTCCTATCATTTCAGTAATAAGACAAATCAGTTTTGTGTCTATGTCAAACTGTTCCTCAAGAACTCCCTTCACCTAGTCTGCATGAGGTTCTCTGCACTGAATGAAAAGCACTTTGCAAATTTTCTATCCAGAAGTAGCAATCAAATCCCAGTCAAAAATACTATGTGTCCAATTTCAGAAGGACAAACAAGTAAATTATTACAGCTGTACGTTAGAGATGTAAAGCACTCAAAATTTGAACTTCCGTGAGTTTTACCAGAAGTTTCTTTGCTTAACTCCCAATAGACTTAACAGGAAACAACCATGAAAATCCCTTCTGCTTCCAAAGGAGTACTCAGTGACCTTCCCCTGCCAAATGTACAGCACATCATCACTTTATGCACACTACCAAAATAAACTAAATGTATTCAAAGTGAATTCCCAGTAATCTGAAACTGGCCATACATACCACTTGTCAGTTTGCTCCCTTAATACATCACACTGACATCTGTCTTAATGTAGGACAACAAAAATTGACAGATTCACTGCAAAATACGTGTTTGCAAAGAAACTGTCATAAAAGCAAGGTGAAAGGCATCAACAGACATGCCTTAAATACATCTCCTTCCATGTAGAAGCAGCTGAGATGTTTGTTCAGCAAGATTTCCATGTCCTCTTACAGGACTGGCCTTCAGTTTCTCCTAATCTGGTGTGGAAAAAAACACTTTCCTCTTATCCTGTGTTTGCAGCAGCTACACTCATTTCTCAAGAAATGAATGCTAAGGAAGTAAACTTCATGAGTGAAAGACTGTTTTTTTCCTTGTTGAACAATTTGATCCCTGCCACCTGCTTACAGTAACTATTTCTGGTCTCATTCCCAAGACTGAGAAACGTACAGGTTACATAGAACTGGGACATTTGCAATGAGTTTTCTAAGTACGTGTGTTTCTCTAAACTTACCCCAGAAATAACAAAAGCCCATAAACTACACTGGTTCAAGCTGGTTCCTTCTAGGATTTTCTCACTGAACAGACCAGATCAAGTCTTTCACCGTCCCTTGGTGCAGACACTTCAGAAATCCTTTCTTAAAACTGCTATGTAATGCAGTTTTATTCACATTACAGTATACCTAAGCCTTAAGACATAATCCTAATTCAAAGTCTACTAGACTTGCCATCTCTTTCTTCATTTTAGCACTCAGAAGCCCAATATTTAAATCTCAGCATATTCTTAGTACTAGTCATTATTCATCCTTTCTTGTATTGTTCAATTTCAGAAAACTCAAGGTATGAATTAAGATGCATGGTATTTTTACATTAAAAATAAGCATTGAGCATTGTTTTCTGTTTTGAAATGCGCCTTACTCTATCTGTTCATTAGGAGCCATATTTGAACATCTGTATCCTCAATTTACATGATTTTAACATAAAAGTTGAAGGGTTTAAGGGTTGAAAACCTACCTCACCATGAAATAGTTTTGGTATAAACAGGTCTGTAACTCTACTCTACTACTGCAAAGTGAAGCAGAAGTCCGAAAGTTTCATAATTAAGACTGTAACTTCACCTCTCTCCAACTTCTCTCTGTATCTACCGAAGGCTATCCCAGCTCCATTATATAACTAGGCTCACTCCAATTGGTTGAAAGTACATTTAAATCTAGCCTTGTGATTCCACAAATTCTACGTTCTCAATTGGCTCCAGCTGCTTGTGACAGCAGAAAAACACTTATTACATTCCTGCAACAAGCTTTTTCTTCTGATTTCCGTCTTATTCCAGAGTGGCCATTAGGTTACCCTCCTCTTTTTTAACTTTCCCTTCTCTTCCAGCATCACCAGGTTTTCTCAGGATGTAGTCCATGTTTTAGTAACTAACCCACTTTGGCAAATAAGTCATTCAGAGCAATTGCCAGCTTTTTTTTGTCTGAGGGTCTTCCACCTAATTTCAGGTTGTCAGCATTTCATGACATTCTGTGGTTGGCCTCACAGCAATGTCATTTAAAAATTCAATACACCAAAAATCTTAGGAAAAAAGAGAGAAAAAACTGTTCCCTTTTCAGTACAGAGCATGCAGGTTGAAACAGATATATCTGGAGGACCCATGATATCAAAGAGAATTCATAAGTTTTACATAAATTCCTCAAATTGCCACAGTTTTGTTACACATGCATATTTATGAGGAGATATTATACATAATAGAGATATACAGTATATCAACTAAATGTTCTGTTAGCTTTTGAAGCATAACATTAATACAAAACTTGCAAGACAGCACAGAATTACCCAACAGGTGTCTTCCTTGGCTGCCTGTCCTGTACTGTGAGGAACTGGTACGTTTGCTCATCAAAGGAAATGAGTGCTTTTATGTCCAGGCATACATCCCAAATTGGGAAAAACAGATCACTAGTATTTAGATCTCTTATTCCCACATTTTATTTTAATAACGGAGAGTGAATATTTTCACTGAAGTTTAACGAAATTATGAGCATGCAGCAGAATCTCTGTGATCCAGACATGAAATGGAGCACAACCTATGTGTCTCCCTCCCCAAAAAAGTCCCTTGAAGAGTCTCAGCTGACTGCTGTGTTCAAGTAAGGGACATCAGCTGCAGCACTGAACCGAGAACACACACAAATACTGCAGGAAGCCCACCTTCTGCAAAACCACCTATCAGTTGCATCACATGGAGCAGAGCATCTGGAATTGAAGCCCAGTCTCCTCCCTCCCAAAAAAAGGTCTCCTGGAGCACCAGGAGCTGCGATCCTGGAATGCATGCTTTCATGTTAATCCTGGACCCTCTGTACATAAAAATGCAGGGGCAAGGGCACCAGACAAAATAAAAAAAAGTATAAAGAGAAACTGGCTGCTGTGTCCACTGCCTAGGACACTTGCCTCTTATGGAAAGATTTAGGTCTTGGCTGCTGCTCCATGGCCTGACCTGATGTAGTCAACCAGAAAACAGAACAAAAACAGCACTAAACAATTCAGGTGGCAGGGAGCAGATCCCATGTGTTTCTCTTGCCAGCTGAGTATCTTATTTAGTACAGCGCAACATCCTGTTGCTGCTCTGCTTTCTACTCTTTTCTTTAAATACCATTAGACATGCAAACGTTCCCTAATTATATGCAAATGCTAGTCCAATTAAGGCCCAGATCTTGCCATTTGCTAATATTAGGCTAATTAGTTCTGTAGGTGACGTTTCAATACAACACTCATTCTTTCATACCACCACGAAATTGGCAATTCAGCAATAACTTGTATTTAAAGCTCCATCACAGAGTTGCAATCATGCAGTTCTTCCTACTGCACCATCGCAGTGCTGCTCTGATAGTACCTGCAGAATTCAAACTGTCGTGTTTCTTACAGATGACCTACCTTTGCCCACAGATAGACTGTTTTCTGCATTTGCACAAGTACCATAAGAGCTCCAGTCTTCCCCTCTTCCAGTACCTAAAGGGGACCTACGGGAAAGATGAGGAGGGAGTGTAGCGATAGGAAAAGGGGTAATGGTTTTAAAATGAAAGAGAAGATTTAGGTTAGATATTAGGAAGAAATTCTTTTGTATGAAAGTGGTGAGGCACTGGAACAGGTTGCTCAAAGACGTTGTGGATGCCCCATTCCTGGAGGTGTTCAAAGCCAGGGTGCATGAGGATTTGGACAACCTGACCTTGTCGGAGGTGACCCTGCCCATGGCAGTGAGGTTGCAACTAGGTGATCTTCAAAGTCCCTTTCAACCCAAACCATTCTATGATCCTATAAGTTAAAAGTGCTCCTTGTTCCGCATGTAAATGAGAGCATTTCATATTCGATAACCAACAGACTCATAAAAGGAAATCATGACTAGGTTTTGGCTGTCAAATCAATTGCATCAAACAGGTAACAGCTGAGGTGGCATGCAGCTATCCAGGAGCATTTCCATTTTCTAGATTATAAGACCTGAAGCTCACAAGTAGGAGATATATTCATGTTAAATGCTCACAAAGCCAGCACTCACTCTCCATTCCAGATATCACAGACTTGACTCTCCATTGTCTGAATCTCATGCATTCAATGCAATTATCATTCAGGACAATAATTTTTTTTAACCATTATAAATATAACTTTTGCAGAGTTTTAAATCAATCCAGAGTCTGTATACTGTACATGTCTTTATTATCTTCACACAAAAATTGAAACAATAAATTGGTAGGAAGTCTAATGCCTAGCTGTGAACCAATCATATCAGCAAAAATAAGTATTTCTAACATTGATTTTGTTAATTTTTCTCCCTGACCGGTGCCTAGAAGTTCTCTAAAAGCTGTCAGTGACAGTTATTCTATTTTATCCTATTATTTTTAAATCCTTCTCTTGGTATATTTCTAGAAATAGAAAATGCTATTGCCAGATAGTCTCTCTAATCTGACAACATCCTGTCCATTCATGGTTCACCTCTAACCTAACCTTAAAGACGGCAGAAAATGGGAGAACTGATACATCTCAACTCTGCAAAAAGGGATTGAGATTTATCACTGTACAACAATAACAGTCATGCAAATAGTTCTATGAGCGCTATAAGAAATGAAGCAGTAACTGTACAACAGAAGCAAGGGGGAGCTCAGCAATGTGACTGTTTGTCGGTTTAATACCAAACTAATGAACAGGGTATCTTCAGTCTATCCCAGAGCCAACGAGGTCTTTAATACTTGTTATGCTTAATACTCACTGTTCTGCCCCGTTTCAGCTGCACAGCTGAACATAGCCAAGCCTGGTCACAAAGAGTTTGGATTAGGAAGGGATGTCCCCAGGGTGTCCTGAGCATACAAGTGGTGACCCATGAGAGAGAAGAGAAAGGGAAGAAGGTGAAGGCCAGGGCAAGCTGCCAACGTCTATGTTCACAAAACTTACAGGGACCTCACATGCCTCTGAGATCATGACACTTCACCAAAACTTCACTGCGGGTTTGGTGAATAGGAGGAAATGTACATAAATTTACTTAGTCATTACATAGCTGCATGAAAGAAAGTATATGAAAAATAATGAACCATAATCACTCCTTTCATTAGGCCCCAACCGCTTCCTAATTATCTCCAGTAAGCCCACTGCACAAAAAGAGATGGGATAGAATAGCTTTACGTAACTGGTACAGCCACATGCATCGCAAACATGAGACTGTTTGCACTTTATACTGGGTGCATAAAAATGTTGGACATAGCTCAGCTGGAAGAAGCCAACCTTCCCTTGTCTTTCAGGCATTTTTAGGTTCCTCTCTCAAGGCAAGCAATCTCTCTGTAATGTCACCAACCCTATTCATTTTGCTCTGCAGTGTTCCAGTGGCAGCTGTAATGGTGATAAAAAAAAAAAGGGCTCTTGAATACAGTGATTGGCACTGTTAATGACCATGACACTGCAGAGCTTCAGCAGTGGCTGACTGAAATTTTGAGTCCTGACTTTCCATTTAGCAAAGTAAACCAAGAGTGTTACATAGCCTCTGAATAAGCATTTTATTGAGACTCAAGTATTAAAATAGCTTAGATAAAAGGACCATCAAACATAATACCTGAAAAGCGGTGAGGAGGGCAAACAACACAAACCAAACATTTCCTTTATTTAAAAAAGAAAATTCACATGCTTTTGTCTATCGCTGGTTTCTAAAGCTAGTAGTCTACACTTCTACAATCACTGTAGCCCATTTTCCCACTGCAGTAAATGAACGCAGCTTTCTACGTTAATGGTCATGTGCTGCTGGCTTGCACTGCCTAGAAATCTTACCTGGACTGGGGACACCTCACTTTTACCAAAGCACAGTCAGAAGGGTGGCAGAAAGTGACATCTGTGAACAACGGGCAGAGAGGAGGCCAGGACCGCTCAGCCCTGCCCTGGAGCCAGAAAGCCACAGCATGGCCCTGGGTCAGTGCTCCTGGTTCAGATTCTGGATTCCGAATCTGAAAGACTCTCTGCTGGTTTCTCACCACATTGCTTTTGTACTGCTGGCTAGACCAGGCACCTGCAAAAGTCAGACCTTTCACCTACGGTGATTTAGTCATGAATTCATAACCATGCTCAGCACCGCTCCTTTCAACTGAGTTGCTGAATTGTACCACTATGATGTCTTCACGTAACCATGTGTCATGCACAGAAAAATGTATGAGTGCATGGAATGCATTTACAGTAGCTGAAAGATGCTGCAATAGAGCTCACACTAAAAGATGGACAATTGATTGGATTAAACTTCAGATGAAACTACATTAAATACACGAATCGCTACTTCTGTAAGACGTCCCAGTGTCTGTGCATGTGCTTCAACAAATCCCATCTACTGCATTTGTAAGAAATGGCATTTTATTTCTGGTAAGAGAGAAAGAAGAAAGTTCTTTCCTCCTATTTCACATTCAATCAACAAAACATCAACACAATTTTTGGCATGGGAGGAGTGCACAGACTGCATGTAGCACGAACTTTAGTAAGCTTGGTCCACATTCTCTTGAAGCACTGATGAGAGGATCTTTCTCCTCCCCAGGAGTGCAGGGAACAACAGCAAGTGTCCTTCCAAGGACAGCAGCTTGGGACCTCACAGAGGACTAAACCTCTACTCACATTAACTAAAAATTGCTGACGGAATGAGAATTTTAACACTTCCCACTAACAAAACCACAAGTTCAGTAATATTTACATTAAAAAACTTGATATATGGGCACAGAAAATAGTGTTTACTATTTTGCTATTTTTAAAAAATTTGAGCTGATCAAATTATTCAAAGATATTAAATATGACACCAATTATAAATACAACTTCTGAGAAAACCAAGCTGACAGTGTTAGACAAATATTCTCAATCATTCAAAAATGTTACCTCAACGAATGCATCTACGTGGGACTACTTCTTCAGCTACTTAAAGTTCCTGTTTGTTTGGTTTTTTGTTCCTGTGGAACTACGTAAATCATCGATTTGCATCACCGTGGATGGGACTAACTGCGTCTTTCCTCAGTTTTTATCACCACTCCACCTTGGCTGTGAAAATAAGCAGTTTGGTAATTCTTCGGTACAGGACAGCACGCATATGGTGCACAAACCACAAGGGCAGCACGACACCCTCTCTCTCTAGATCATATATATAAAAAGGCCACTTGTGAAGTCCAGCAATTTAAAACTGTAGTTTATCTTTTTGCAGGCACAAGTAATTAGCAGTGCAATTTAACACTAGTAATTATTCATGGACATGGTTAAGTTCATTTGCATTTCTGACTACCTGATAGCAAATGAAGCTGAGTCCACACTACCTAAATTGCACAACAAATAACTGAACACTGTAATACTTACTTAACCGTGTAACTATGAAAGCTAGATGCAGAAAATGTGCATTCGGTCTTTCAAATATAGTTCTAATGAAAAAAATCTTAAAAGTTGTTTAGAAGCCTGAGGATACAGATGAGTATCTAATGGGATTTTCAGAAGCATATTGGTTTCTCTCCATTAGAGTCACACAAAGCAGATATTTCCCTCTGCAAGACAAAGTCTTTTTATATACTCAGAAGATAAGCTTATGTGTATTTGCCCTTAAACCTTTATTTATCCCTGTGTAAATATGCAACAAAGACCAATTTTTAAGAGCAAAAATTAAGTTTCAAAGGGCACTTTTGAAACATTTTAAAAATACATCATTCAACATTTCTGAGAATTATTATAAAACAGCTGAGGATCTGGCTAAGAATCAATAAAAATAAACTGCAATAACTATCCATAGGAATTGTTCTTGACAGTCATATGAATGCAGTTTTGTTATAGCAGAAAACACACATCACGGAGAGGGAGACCAATTCAGACATCTTCAGCACGGGGTGAAATTTATGTCTGCGCTCAGAGCCAAGCCGGGAGCCAGACACTACCAACAATGTCTTTACTCTGCAAACACTTTACAAAGCACAGGAACCAAATATATTGCAGGTGAAATTCTCCACTGTGCAGGGGTCTTTCACAGGTCTTCGTATTACATAAGTCCTACTTAAACACTATGTTAAAGTTGCACAAATCTACAGCACTGGCATGAAATTTCCCTTGGAAGAATTCCTCCAGCCCTTTGAAAAGGATGTACTTTGATAGCATCTATCACAGTCTCTTAAGCAATACATAAATCTTGTGCTGGCCTCTGCACTGAGGTGGGTACACCTTGCAGAGTATCTCTCCTGTTCTGTAGAAATGTCACAAAATCCTACCGTGCTTTACAGTTTGCACTTTGCAGACTGAGCAGTCATTACGTATTGTGAAATTTCAGAACCACCAGTAAACATCTTAATTTCTGAAATAATCAAGAGAATACAGGCATGAACATTTTTCAGCTTAGCTACTCACAGCTTCTGGCCCTAGACTTGCAATCCTGATTCCGCTGAAATTGCTGAGAGTTGTTACTGACCTTGGTGAGGCCAGTATCTCAGCCCATCTTTTCAACTGATAGTCACCTGTCATCACTAGCCTGTCTTCCAGCCCAATCTCTACCTCAGACTCCATTAGTGAGATTTCTCAGTGCCAGACTTTTCTAAAAGATGTTTTCCATTCTGAAGAAACAGCTCAAAACAATGAGAATCACCTACCAAGCATCCCAGGTTTGCTCACAACTTTGGTACGTGATTCCTCAAAAGAAATCAAGTGCCATGCACCCAAACTACTACTTACAAGTCAACAAAGTTTCTTCACAACAGTACTCAACCATCCCCACACAGATGCCAGAATTCCTGGTAATTTGGCTGTGTGCACCCAGACATCAACACTACCTCATGGCAATGAGCTGCTCTGATCTCCTTCTTGCCAAAGACCAAAAATCTGAAAGTCTGACTCTCCAATACGGTGATCCTGATCTGGGAGTGGATTTAGTGGGTACAATTCACTGCACCCAGACCCTTGGTTTTTCTCTAAACATTGTATAAACAGAAAAAAATGTCAGTCAGAATATGGGATCCTCAGTTACAGGCAACAGTACTGAGTACCTCACCAGTTTACCTTCTAGGCTGTCATTCTTTATGAAGTTAAATAACTCCATAAAGAGAAAATGAAAGAGCTTTGTATCGTAACTGTCGATAAATTTGCAGTAGGTTTGCCCAAATCTGTAGATAGTTTACATTTTTGATCTAAATCAGAAAACACAGGAAATAGTCTTGCCTCTCTGATTTCCTAGGGAATGCTCTAATCAATCCTGCTAGCTCTCATGGGGTACACGAACGCTCTTGCTCCTACACTTCACTTGTACTCTGTCCCCTTCTCCTTCTTTCCTGAGGAAAAGCAGATCTCAACACTTCAGTTAAAAAGAAATGGAAAGATATTTACCTTTCAGATCTCTAGCCCAGTTGTTCTGAAGAACTGCTCAGTACAGATCTCTTCACCTGTCCCTAGAAACTACTGCATGACACCTCTTTTAAAACAATGATGGTGATGACAATGTCATATTGTTTACTCTTAAATGCAAATCATAAATCGGTCTGCAAATAGGCTCTGACCATGAACATACTATAGCTGTCCTGTAACAGATATAATGCTCCCTAATCTGTTAAATTTTTAAGAGATTCATAGAGTTCTTTGTTGTGTTTAACAGACTGCTCTTACTGGCTTGGTCATCACTTCCTTGTCCTTCACATTTTAACTTTGAGAATGACTTTACAAGTCATGGTACATGTATCTGTGCATGCATGCATTTAATGACAGAAAAGGAGGAGCCAGAAGGGCCTGTGTGGCTCAGCGGACTGTGACACAAGTAGTACAGCTAGAAGTATTCATTTTAATAACCACGCAAAATGCCAGTTTTTAAAAGGGAAATTAACCCCAGAGACAGGCACCAACCCAGGGCTGTATTAACTACATTAACAGAAAAAAGAAAAAAATATGTGGCACCTGAGCTCTGGGTGAGTTTTCTGCTCATGAAAAAATGTTATCTGTAGCCAGTCACATGCTGGAAACACTGCGATCTTTGTTTTCAGTGACTGTACCATCCAGTGGCTGCAGATTTGGGGCCTGGCCACACCGCTACTGAAGGTAGTTCTGTGGTTTGGCCCTTCATTCCAAAGACTTTCAGAAAGTGATGAAAAAAAAGAACCCAAGCTCAGACAGCAGCTCTGAAGATGCCTGTGGGTACTGACGGTCCCAAAGACGTGACACACATTGTGAGCCAACCTGGCAGCTCTGTCCCCATGAAGGACCCATTGAACATGACTGGAAGCTCCGAGCGAAGACATTTCTCAGAACCCCGATATCCCTACCCAAGAGCTGTTCCACAGGCTCCTTCAAGTCAAAACAGATTACTTTGGGGGCAACCCCCTCTTAAATGTTCATGCTCCTCTTGGATACACTTCTGTGAAGAGCAACAAGGCAGGAGGGCTGAGGGACACCCTCTTTCAATGCCTTTTTTCCCGAATCCTTCCCATTTTATCCACGTTTCAGGGCGATGGCACCCAACGTGGGTACAGACAGGCTCCGGCTGCGGCCTAGGCCTCGCGGCACCCGCCCCGCTCCACCGCCGCGGTGACACCGAGCCCTGGCCCCGCGCCCCTCCGCGCGGCCGCGCCGCGGCACCTGGGGCCGACAGGAGCGGCCGGGGCTGACAGGAGCGCTCAGTCCCGCCGCCGCGCAGCGCGCTACGGGCTCCGCGCTGCTTTCGGGTGGATTTTAGGAAACCGCTGTGCCGGGGGGATCGGAAGGCTCGGGGGGGCGCAGCGCCCTCCCCGCCCGAGGGCTCGGGGGGCAGCGGGCGGCCCCGCTCCCGGCGGGCAGCGCTTCCTCGCCCCATTTCCAGCGAAGGGGCGAGAGGGAGAGCTCAGAGGCACAAACAAGGAGCGCGGACTTAATTCCTCCCTCCCTGCCCCCGGCCGGTTCGGCCGTACATCCAGCACCGCGCCCGGCCATGCCTGGCCATGGGGACGCGCCGCCGCCTTCGCCTGGCTGAGGCGGGGGCTGGCTCCCCCCCCCGGGGGGGCGGCGGG
>WBMW01005667.1:8911-36537 GCA_013396635.1 Penelope pileata | reverse complement strand
AACACTGATGATGGGCTCTGGGATCCCTGGAGCCCTATGTTGGAGGACCATGATTGCAGTAAAGATAAGCTCTCAGCCAGCCCTGAACTTGTGTCAAATTTGCTGCTCCAACTGGATGCATATACGTCTATATGCATTCATCTCAGGTAACTCAGAGCTGGCTGACGTCATTGCAAGACATCTCAATTATTTTTCAACAGTCTTGGGAATCTGGAGAGGTCCCAGTTGACTGGGAACTGACAAATCATAGAATCACAGAATGGCTTAGGTTGGAGGGGACGTTAAAGATCATCTGATTCCAACACCCCTCCTGTGGGCAGGGTTGCCAGTCACTGCCCTGGAACCCAACACACTTCCCAGAAAGACATCCAACCTGGTCTTGAATGCCTCCAGGGATGGGGCATCCACAGCTTCTCTGAGTAATCTGTTTCCGTGCCTCACCACCCTCTGAGTAAAGGATTTCTTCCAAGCATCTAAGTCTCCCCTCTTCCTGTTTAAATCCATTCCCCCATGTCCTATCACTATCTACTTGTGTAAAAAGCTGGTCCCCCTCTTGCTTGTAAGCTCTTTTCAAGTACTGGAAGGCTGCAATGATGTTTCCCTGTAGCCTTCTCTTTTTGCCCTAGTTTTCAAGAAGGGCAAGAAAGAAGACCTTGGTAACTACAGACCTGTCTTTCTCACTTCAGTGCCTGGCAAAATTATCAAGGAGATTATTCTGTGAGTTATAGAAAAACATCTGAAAGACAATGCAGTAATTGGTCACAACTAACACAGATACATGAGGGGCTGTTTAACCAAGTTAATCTCTTTTTATGACAAGGTTACTCAACCAGTTGATTAAGGGAAGCCAGTTGATGTAAACGTTTTGGATTTCAGCAAAGCTTTTGGTACTGTTTCTCACAGTATCTTTCTAGCCAAAATGTCCAGCTAGGTGAAAACATAATGCAATGGGTGAACAACTGGCTTATGGGTTGTGCTCACAGGGTTAGAGTAAATGAGGTTACATGAGGCTGCCAGTCAGTCACTAGTGGGGGTTCACAGGGTTCCATTTTGGGGCCAGGTCTCTTCAATGTTTTTGTTGATGCAGGACTCAAATGTATACTAAGTGAGGAGCTGTTGAGTCCCTTGAGGAGAGAGAGGCCTTGCAGAGAGGTCTTGATAACTTAGAGGGCTGAGCAATCATCAACTGCATGAAATTTTGTAAGACTAAGTGCCAGATTCTGTAGACTAGGGGTTGAGAGGTTGGAGAGCAGCTCCACAGAGAGGGATCTGGGGGCTCTGGCTGATGGTGAGTAGAACATGAGCCAGCAGTGTGCCCTGGCAACCAAAAGGGCTGACCATACCCTGGGGTACACTGGGCCCAGCACTGCCAGCCAGGCAAGGGGAGGGGTTTTCCCATTCTAGTGCAGCATCACCTTGAGTATTATGCGCTATTTTAGGCGCCACGGTATAACAATGATGTAAAATTATTAGAAATCATCCAAAGGAAATCTGCAAAGGTGATGAAGGGTCTAGATGGCAAGAAGTATAAGGAGTGGCTGAGGTCCATCGGCTTTGTTCGCACAAAAAACGNATAACAATGATGTAAAATTATTAGAAATCATCCAAAGGAAATCTGCAAAGGTGATGAAGGGTCTAGATGGCAAGAAGTATAAGGAGTGGCTGAGGTCCATCGGCTTGTTCAGCCCAAAGAAGAGGAGACTGAGGAGAGGCCTCAAGGCGGCCTACATCTTCCTCACGAGGAGAGTGGGGGATAGCACCGATCTCTTCTCTCTGTTGACAGTGACAGGACCCGAGGGAATGGCATGGAGCTATGTCATGGGGCAGTTCAAGTCAGGGGAGGTTCAAGTTCTGAAAAAATCTTGAAAGATTTTTTGGAGACAGGATCTCTGGTGAAGAAGTTTTAATTAGCAATTGCAGTGGCGAGCATCCTGTGAATAGAAGAGCACTTGCGGAAAGAATACACAGTATTTTATGCCCTATTTTCCCGTCGCTTAGTCCCTCTCCTGTTTCCCCATTGGACGCGTACTCCAAGTGCACAGCCTCTATCCGACGTTGATTGTTAATTACAAGTCATAATTCATTGCAGTTGCTAACTTGCTGATTCGTTAGAAGTTTCTGTACTCTTCTATTGTGTTGCATTAGTGGTATTTCCTAGGAACCTCCCTCTCTTATCAGTACATCTGGTGCAAGCATGCAAAAAGGAGACTTTTTGTGCAGTCTTGTGTTGAAGCAAGCAAGCAGTAAGAGGCCATTTAGTGCAATTATTTCAACATGTGATTTTGTGCCTGCATACAATAATCTCCAGTTACTCTTTTCTAAAATTTTCCACTCTTTGTAAAAGCACAAAATTTAACTCTTACGAAGTTGTACATCAGGAAAAGTTCTTCACCAAGAGCATGGTTGGGATCCCCAGAGCAGTGGTCACAGTACCAAGTCTGATGGAGTTGAAGAAGCATTTGGACAATGCTCCTAGACATAGGGTTTGATTTTTGTCTGATCCTGTGCGGAGCCAGGAGTTTGATTCAATGATCCTTTTGGATCCTTTCTAACTCAGGATATTCTGTGCTCCTATGATTCTGTGACATATGCTCTGAAGAGGGTAGTATGGGAAAGGAAAGAGAAGTAAGACCCTAAACTCAATGTGCTGAATTGAAACCAAAATTCTAAAGAAAGAACAATTGTTAACACAAGTGGAAAAAAAAAAAAAAAAGCTAGAAGGAACAAAATAAAAGTTCAGCAGTTGTTGTATTCCTAAGGTACTCAGACTCAACTTCTAGTTTGGTTTTGAGAATGATAAAACTATTTTACTGAAGTTAATAAGTAACTAGTTTAGCGCTCTTAGGGAATAGATCTGTAATGCAGAAACAAAAAAATGCTAATGGTATAAAACCTTAGTAAATCTCACCTTCATTGTGTAAACATAACAGACACCTGACAGCATGACAGTGAGATTATACAGGTCTTTCATTTTTAGAGTGTTATTTTTCATGTATCTACAATATGCCATTATCTCAAATACTTAAGGCACAGTAGACAGTATCCTAAAACTGAGTTTCATAAGTGATACTGTCAACTCTAAGATGTCGCTGCACCTTTTCTTGCTTTACTCTTTTATTAATGTTCAGATAATTGTTTTTGTACATCAAGCACATCAGCAAACAATGTTTATGCTGTAAAATATGTGTGGTTTGGATTCTAATTTGCATTTTTTTGCAGCTACTCTGATCTCAGAGAAGGGAAAAATGTATCTGTAGGAATCTATAACATCTATGTGAATGTGAATTTTTTTGGAATTAAATTTGAAATGCTTAAAGGTTATATACATCTTACAGTACTATTTTAAAACAATTATAAATTATTAATTTTATAGAAAAAATTGCAAAAGAAAAAAAAGAAAAATCTGAAGATGAATAATATTTTGCTACTTTGAAAATCCTTGAAATACAGTAGAAGTTTTAGGTGTGAAATTTGCAAGTGAAGATATGTTAACACATCTTTTAAACAGTATACTATTTTTGAAGAATGCTAGCATGAGTTTTTTGATATTCATTTACAATCTACTGAGTGTTTTTGGCTTTGCAAGTTTAAATAACTGTACAGACACTAACAATGCTATGAGATACTTTGCCTTTGTTGTACTCCTGTACTTGATGATTAAAGTACAGGTCATCTAGCACATAAGAACCAAAATAACTATTTATCTTGATTGTGAAGTTTTACGCATACCGACTACTTAAAAAAAATCTTTTTAAACACAGAATTTCAGAAAATCCATAGCATACAAATGTTAGACTATTTTTTTTTTTTTAAATTCCATTCTCTTTTTCAAATAAACTGTAAACTCGGAACATGAAACTATAAGGCATACTACCACCAGCATCTTCAGCAATTTTAAAAGGCATCAAGGCAAGATACATAAATAACTTCTTATTAAGGGCCTCATTCTACATTTTCATACACATGCTTGATAAGCTCTACTAATTCCTAATTAGACAGTATGTATGGATTGAATCACTGGAAGCTTCATCTGTACATCGGTGACAACAGGAAAGCCTGTTTTTACATCTGCACTGCACTGACCTTAACACTTTTCTTTGCTCAGCATCATTACTGATGGCACCATTTTGTTCAAAATTTTAATCTGATGTAGTCTATATGTATGTACGCCAGACAAAAGATACGCATAAATTGTTCCAGGACTGGAAGTGTAGGGATGCCTAATGAGATTGCTTCTAAGCATATTTCTGTACACATAGATGACTGTTTCAGAGCACTCAGATCAACACAAAAGATCTGGCACATAAGTGACAATAAACCAGCCTGTAATTGCTGTACTCTTTCAGCTGGGTGTTAGGGATAACTTGGCCTGAGGCAGGAATTGCACACAAATTAAAAAATGTGAGAGTCCTGTACTGGAGGGTTAAATGTTGTGTGTGGAAGCAAGTAAGAGAGAGAAGAAAGGGAAAGAAGTGAAATTATAGAGACAGAAGCATAAGGTCTGTAGGGCACAGATTAGCGCTGTCACACTGACAGAAGAATAAAAGTTTCAGAATCACATATTTCAAAATCAAACTTTCTATTCTCACCACCCAAAGTCGAGGAAGACTTGGGCACAGCTCGAACACAGTCCAACTCAGTACAGACATGCCATGTGAGTAGCAAGGGAAAACTGATAATGCTGCTTCCAGATTTTGAGCCATTAGATCCAGGTAGTAAAGTGAAGGAGACATCTTTGATGTCAGGTGCCTTCTGTGACCTAAGAGCTGCAATACATTGGAGTGTGCATTGCTATACTTACAGTGCTATCTCACAAGTTGGGGGGAATCACAGAAATCTATCTTTATCCTACATGCACATCCCTGCCCATCTGTGGCCTTTTAGGAATCCCATTATTCACTCAGGGAGGATGGTTTGTAAATGATTGAGGACTGAAATATACTCAGCTTTAACTTTCAGGAGCAATGAATTTATGTTCACAGCAAAGAATGGTTTTGTAGCCTTGCCATATATACCTCACTGTATCATGGCGAGCCTTGCCACACATGCAGCAGTAAGGTCTAAAGGCTGAAGCAAGGGACAACTTCATTTCACCTAAATTCACAATTTCTTTTCATCTAAATTTAAAAACTAGAAATTAACTACCAGTATCCATCAATTCATGTTATACCTGTAGTTTGTCACTGCATGACACTGAGAACATACAAAAAATATAAGTGTTGCCTCTAAAAATCTTGGCCATAAGAACACATTTACAAGACACCATCACAGTTGTCTTCTTAGTTATGTGTGCTAGGCACAGAACAGCAGAGGCTAATCTCACCCTGATAAACATTTGAGCTCTGATTCTGCACAGAAGGGAAAGCAGTTTCAAAGGCACTCCAAGATCGAACTTCCAAGTACAATAGTCTCTATACACTTAGCAGTTTCACAGCTTGTGGAAAACTGCTAGTTTGGATTTTTATTGCATGAAAGCATTTCCCAACCAGTGTTACTCTTCATCCTCCTGTCTCCTCTGCATATATTTAACCTTAGGAATGCTTCTTCTCTTCCTCCCATATAATTCTGCTCCTGTTTTGCTGCTGAAGGCATGACTCTATCTCTTTCTTGTGTATTGCACCGTACTATACACAGTCCTCCACATCACAGCCTGAGCTCAACTGATCATATTATATTTCATTTCTGATATCAGTGATTTTCTAAAATGTTTGAGGTCTGTCAGCCATTATACCAGGTATGTTGCCTTTCTTGCATCTACCAGCATAGCTGTGTTCTCTCTCACCTCTGAACTTCTCTGTGCATCTGGGCTTCCTCTCTTAGTCATTACTTTGTGTTGCCTTCGTGCACTAAAACAATAATTTCTTTGTATATTACACTAATTTTTTCCAAGCTTTTCATTAATACTTCCATAATCTTCATCCCTTGTTGTCTCCTTTCTGACCTACTGGGGTGTGTCACCACTCCACCCTTCTGCTGATCCCTCACTTAGGAGAGACAGATGTTTTAAACTCAATTCTCAGCTAGTCTCACTTGGCATGTCAGCAACAATGTTGATGAAATGCTGCCAGAATGACACCAGCTTCAGGAGGCTACTTTGATTCTAAACTTTTCTGATAAGAAAAGGTATAATTGATAAACTGTATTCATATCTAAAACATAGCTTTTCAGAGATGCACAACATTGTTTATTTGACCACTGACCGCTATCAGTTCTTAAATCCCTTAGGGATGCAAAAATATGGCATGGAATTGGAGCCCCTTCCCTCTCTTTAATTTCAGTAGCAGTTATGCAGAAATCTGAAAGTAAATGTGACCCTCATGAGTATGGGCCAGCAATAATTGATACGTTCAATGGTATAAAGGAATGGAAACCAACCCATTTGATATATCTGGCACAAGTGTGTTTGTGGGTGGCCATTTGCAAACAGTGAAGTGTATTTATCTACAAAAGAAACTTCCAGGTTTTAGCTAAATCAGAAAAGATTGGAAAAGAGGTTTTTTTTTTGTTGTTTCCACTAAACACATCTGTCTGCTCGTCTATACACACTTATGCAGAAATTTCCAGTCATTCAAGTCTCCAGGGTATTTGAAAATGTCTGAAGTCTTTTTAAAGAGCAGATTAGCATGTATCCTAAAAGTTAGACTGTAATACTATTTAACTGCTCTATTTTTCCATTATGGGCCTGTCAGCAGGAATATGTTGCCCTATAGTACATGACAAGTGAAAACGCTGGTAACATTGTTTTTCATAGACAGAAAAAATACCAAAGAAGCAATTTCTTAGCTAAAATGTCACCTGTTAGATGTATAGGGCTCACTATATTTTGTTGCCCTGGTAACGAATGGTGTAAAATGACTCCTTTGCAAAGCTCCATCAGAATGATTGCATCCTGTTTTTTCCATCATTTTACAAGAGGCTGTTTTCATTCTCCCTTCCTGACCATATTAAGTGTAAAGAGATTGAATTACTGTGCTGTACCCTCTCCATCCGATGTGGATTTAAGAGTTGATATTGATGTACTGAGAACTGCGTTCTTCTTCAAGAAAAGAAGCAACAAATTATAATGAATTTGACTTTTATGTATCGACTGCTCAAGTAGTGAAGTAGTGTTTCTGCACCCAGGGGAGAGACATGGCATGATCAGCATTTTTCACTCGAACGAATCCAATTGATAAAGCAATATACTCAGTGTCACTTTGCTTGATCTCCAGGTTTAACAATAGTCATGCTAAAAGTAGATACATTACTCCATAAATTTTACTCATAAAAAATGTGCTAGCCATTGCTTTATACAGCTGTACTCTTTCCAACTTTCCACTGAGCAGGGCAGAAAATGATAAACAGAAATATTGCACCAAGAGCATGCAAGTGTGGGCAAGTGGCCAACAAGTATTGGAAATACTCATATATTTACAGCTAGAAAACCAAATACAGAACCTATAGGTGGGTGGAGATTACCTTTTCTTTTAGTGTACCTTGAGACCAAATACCACCATTTTCACATTGCTGATTCAAGATGGCACTTCTGGACAGCTGCAAAAAACAAGCAAAGAGTTATTACATGAGTAATAAGGGTACACAGGAACATTTTCCATATTTCCTAACAGTATGGCAACCTTAGGCCAGTAATTAATTTTCTTGGTTATACAAGCAATTGTTGTATGTGCAATAAACAACATTATAGAATCACAGAATCTTAGGGCTTGGAAGGGACCTCTGGATATCATACAGTCCAAACCCCCTGCTAAAGCATCTTCCCTAGAGTAAGTTGAACAGGAAGGTGTCTAGGTGGGTTTTGAATATGTCCAGAGAAGAAGACTCCAAGACCTCTCTGAGCAACCTGTTTCAGTGTTCTGTCACTCTCTAAGAAGTTCTTCCTCACATCTGTATGGAACACCCTATGCTTGTGCCCATTGCCGTTTGTTCCTAGGCAGGGCAACACCAAAAAGAGCCTGACCCCATCCTCTTGACTCCCACTCTTTACGTATGTATAAACATTGATAAGATCACCTCTCAACCTTCTCCTCTCCAGGCTGAACAGTCCAAGGCCTCTCCGCTTTTGCTCACAGGGGAGATGCTCCAGGGACTTAATCCTCTCTGTGGCCCGCCCTTTTGAACTGAGGAGCCCAGAACTGGATACAGTATTCCAGATATGGCCTCACCAGCATGGAGCAGAGGGAGAGGAGATCTTCCCTCAACTTACTGGCCACACCCTTTGTAACACTCCCCAATATGCCATTGGCCCTGTTGGCCACAAAGGCACACTGCTGGCTCATGGCAAACCTGTTGTTCACCAGAACACCCAGGTCCTTCTCTACAAGGTTCCTCTCCAGCAGGTCAGTCCCCAACATGTACTGATGTGTGCAGTCATTCTTTCCCAGGTGTAGAACTGTATATTTTCCCCTACCACACGTTTATTACTTTAAGAGAATGATATATCATTCCTGCATCCTGCAGAGGGTTATGGGCACAATGAGAATTATTAGCAATGTAACATTTTTATAATTAATTAAAAGCTTTGGAACATAATTAAAATTTTAGTGTCTAAACTTCATGTGTTAAATATTTTTTTTTCCGTAAAATAAGCAATATCTTTCACAAAATGTGTTTAATCCTGGTATACAATTGAATTTTTTTACACAGAGTATATCTTCTCTGCAAGTAATATTTCTGTTAAAATTACAGTTCAAAAAAAGATAAAGGGGAAGAAGGTGAATATTTGGTAAGTGTGTAAAAGTTGTCTATGACATTAAAATAGTAGGAAATTGAGAAAATCTATTTTCAGCTAGTTTACTGTATTAATCAGGGGCTCAATCCTGCAGAGAAATTGCTCAAAAGATATTATTTAAGGTCTTCCATTTTTTCTTTCAAAAGATTCAAAGTGCTGTTCCTAAGTTCTAGCAAGTAGGAAAAGAATCCAAACTTGATGCCAATGAATTCTTGTCTAACGTAGTTACGAAAAATAAAGCTTCACATCTCTGATCTTGAGTTGTACTGACAGACTTTTAAACACTTATGACTCAGAGAACACTGTTGTGTACCTTGACTTGTGTAATTAGTGAAGTGCTCTATTCACAGCCAGGTAGAGCATTATTTAGGCATCAAAACTCACAGTGGAGAGAAAATCATTCAGTTTGAGTTGGACTGGGCTTCACCAATACTCTATTAATTCTTGAGGAAGTGAGGGCCTGGACCTGGATTATTTCTCCAGCTCCTGCCTTTCTTGCTTGTGATAGCCATGTGTAGTCACCTTGCTGCTGCAACGTTACTGGGCTGGTGTGCGCATGTATAGAGGGAATAGAGAGCTGGCTGTGTTGGGTTCCTGAATTTAAGAGTTTTCTAAACTACATGAGATTTTCCATGATATCCCCATAGGGTTTGTAAATCTTCTTTGTACCTCTATGATGCCTGTAAAGCTGGGGCCAGATAGCTGGACTTTGTTTAGTTGCATTTTTTAACTAGTTCTAAACTACTTGACATCCTCTGTCACATAATCCTACTGCTTTTCAGACCTATGAACTGGCTCATATACGTACATTTTGACATAATTCAGTTGTCTTTGGCAAGGAACATTAGCCCAGAAAAATCTCTTTTCAAAGAATGTCTCAGATTACAAAACTTATTTCTGTCCTCACAGGCCATGTTGTTTCTTTCTCTTCCTCCACCTATAACTGTGTGTCAGGAGTAGTAGACTCTACACTGAGAAATTAAAAGAGTTTCCAGGCTAGGGTTAGTGCTCAGACCTGCACAGTAACTGTTTCTCTGAACCTATTGTCTGGCTATATGCTTGCTTGTTATCAAAAGGTAACAAACAAGAAGTTCATCAGACTCTTAGATGACCAAGAAATTCCATATGAAGGATAGATAAAGATCTCCATTTGCATAGCAAAATAACAACAATAATAACAACAATAATAACATTAATAATTCCTAAGGACTAACAAAACAATGTCCAGCTTCTGAAAAGCTGATGAGATGTTCATCTTTATAGTGCATGCTGTTTTCCTCAGAAGCTGTATTTGGTGTAAGTACTGTCATTTATACATTTTTTTTTCATTACTCTGCTGTAATGATGGCCTAGAGGACAATCTTCTCTCTTTGAAGGAGCTGGTATAAGAGCTTTTTCATTTTGCGCTCAATCACTGAAACCATTCCTCATCCATATTTTAGGGAAGGTGAATGCTGCCATGCATTACTGCCCTGTAAAATATTTCCTTTGTAGGATCACAGCACCAGGAGGAACTGACAAGCATGGAGAGCCCTTTCTGGACCACGTCACACCTTGTGGGCTTGGGCAGTCAGCTGAGAAATTTCAGGGTGGCCAGGAGCTTGGGAGGTAGGGCACATGTCAAGGAAAAAAATGCTGTGAAAGGTTGGAAAAGCAAAAAGAGCAGAGGCACAGCGACAAATGAAAACACGATCTAATCTCCCTCACCTTTGAGATGTTGTTGCTTATTGCTCTCTTTGCTGAAAGAAGCTTCTTCCCTGCTTTCATGGTCATATTATGAAGGCAATGATTTATGTTTTGGACTCACGAACATACTATACTCCTACTAAATTGTACTGCTGCTCTATTCAGAAACAAAAAGATCATCATCCTCCTTTATGCAGCTCTGGGTTAGATTTTTATTTATTGTTTTTCCGGGACTAGCTGGAGAGAATGAGGTGGGCAGAGGGATGGAGGGAGAAAGATTTTTTTTTTATCTAGGGTAATTGGACCACCTGTCTGCAATCATCTCTGACCTTTGGATAAATAGAGGACTCCACTTTGCTGTGCTTACGGTCCTTCAATGTTCACGAGAGTAAGATTCACTTAAAAAATAGGGAAATCTCTCCATTAGGATAATTAAATAGTGACTAAGAGCCCTGCCATAATAAAACTCCTCAATGGAAAATGAACTTTACCTCCTTTTTGTGTGCTTAAGGAGAGGGAATGTGTGACTGTGGATAAGTATTCATCATACAAACACATTGACAAATGTAATCTTTCTTCACCTCTATTCACTGTGATCTTTCACAGTGAGGCAGTACAATTGTCTTCCCGAAACCTCAATATCCCTTTCTTCCACCCTTTTTTCCCCTGGAAGGTCATTTTAAAACCTTTTTTGACAGGTTCAGCAGATCTTATCATAAATCATCCTGCACGCACACACAGAGGCACAGCACCTAATCAGGATGTTGCTGGCTAATTTAGCCCTGCTGATTTGATATAACTGGATAGAGTTTTATGATTCTCTGTGATTGTAAATATGTCTGCACTCGTTCACAGCCTGGGAAGGCTGGAGGGCCATTACATCTTAATTGGGTAATTTCTTTTTAAATCTCTGCAGGCTGGGTTGCTGCTTCCGCAGCGACCTCAGCACGGCATCACTCCCAGCCCTTGCATGGCTCTAGAAAATTCTGGGAATATGTCCCCCACCTATTCCTAGCATTTCGATTTTTAAGGGTCCTAAAAAGATCCATAATTGACTTTTTGGGGATATAGGACAAGGAATTGTGTAGGTAAGCCAGGAAGCCTGTGGCATGTTCATATGTAGAAAAAGCCTTTGACTGCCATGCAGAACGAGGGGTGGGGTAGAGTAGTCTAGATGGAGACATTGGTGGAGAATACAACCCTGTCTGTGAAAGGTGATTGAAATTAAACTTCATGTTTTTCCATCCCTAGACATCAAGAGGAGACTGCATTCAGCTTTCTGTAGTGAAAGGACAGTAGTTATAAACCTGCATTCCTTTAAGAGAGCAATGTTGCCTTTAGAGAGAGATACAAAAGAAAATTATTCAATTATGTATTTATACACATGCACTTACATATATGCATTTTCACTTACATATTTTTCTTTTGCTTTATTTTTCACTGTATTCATCAAATGTCTGGTCAGAAATGAACAAAGAAAATCAAGAATTTATCACAGTTGCTACATCTTAGGTCACTGTTATGGAAAGGTTTTGCTCACTCTGTAAATTATATTTTTTCTTTAAGTATGGCTGAAGAATGGTAGGAAACTATTGACAAACTACGTAGGATGGATCTTTTCATTCATACACATTCAGATAAAATCTATGCCAGGCTAATAACAGCCACTGTCGCTTGTGCTGGAAGGACTTTTTGGTGGTCCCAGTTTGGTTTCAGCTAGCATAGGAAGTACTTTCCTCCAAAATGCAGCCATCATAATTTGCACTTGACTAACAGGCTAATGAACAAGAGACAGGAGAGGTCTGATGATCTTCTCACTCCATAATGTGGTGCCTCAGAGGGGGAGGCACACAAGTGGGTCAGGACTGGAGAAAAGCCAATAACTGATTTTATAGACTACCACAGGTCAAGGCTGTTCCATTGAAACATGTCACTACAGTTTAAATTCTTTACATTATTTTAACATTGATTTAGGAAAAAAAGAACATGCAGCTATTAACTATTTTAGACTGTATGACAAAATCTAGCCCTCTGAATGCTTCAAGTTGCATGGTGACAGTGCCAGAGGATAAGCAGGAGAGTGCATGCACTGTTTTTGTAAGAACAAAAAGGACTAGGGAGTAGGAAATCATGGTGTGTGA
The DNA here is from genome assembly GCA_013396635.1 of Penelope pileata. Lineage (NCBI taxonomy): Eukaryota > Metazoa > Chordata > Aves > Galliformes > Cracidae > Penelope > Penelope pileata. The sequence continues at coordinate 23,982 of WBMW01005667.1, read as the reverse complement.
TTCCCACAACCACAGATTCTACTCAGTAAATTATTTTTTTTTCTTTAAAAAGAGCCAGCAATCAGTGCTGATTGAAATACCTTTGAATGTAGTTATAATGAAATTCCATTTCTTGCCCTTTCCAGAGTTGCAGCCATTGTTGGTAATGGTATCCTTCAGAGCAATACAGTCATTTCTGCCTTGGGAGGTACCACAGGAAGCAGAGGCAGGTGATCCCTGAATACAATTTAACAGTAAGAGTTTGCTGTAGAGTTATACTCTCCGCTTGTCTTCTTGCTGTCTGGATGTGTCCTGGGGAAGGGAGAATAAGCTACACATATTCTGTAGGAACAATGAAAAAACATTTGATAAATTGTATTTTTATTTCCAAAATGGCACTCTGACAAATTATACTTTTCTGTTGATGTCTGTAGTATTATATTGTATGCATATAATGATCCATTGTTTTAGACATTGTATGGGATTTTAACACGTTTTGTGGCAGGTGAGATGAAATTTGTTTTTGTATGTGTTTAAAGTTAATTGAAGGCAGCGAAGCACCACAAAGCTTTGGTCTCACTCCTTCTCCTCAAAAGGATGGAGGGATGGGGATTGGGGAGAAAATAAGATGAAGCAAAAAGAAAAAATCTTGCAGGTTTAAGACAGGAGAAGTGTAATGAAAGAAAAAAATTCAGGGGCCACATACAAGCAAAAGGAGAAAAAAATTACTCTCTATTTCCCATTATCAAGGGATGTCCAGCCACTTCTTAAGAAGTGGGGCCTCAGAATGTCTAGTGGTTGATTAGTAAGACAGATGCTTTCAAAATACTTTCAAATGCCTTAATAGTCAACAAATGAAGTCCAAGAAAAGAAAAGAGAAAAGAGAAAAGAAACGAGAAAAGAAATGAGAAAAGAGAAGGAGGAGAGGGGAGGGGAGGGAAAATAGGGCAAGAGGAAAAGAGAGTAAAGGACTGTGCTAGTTTCATTGTAGTTTTGAGCCAATAATAGCTCTAGTCTCCAACACCACTCTCTCACTCCCCCTCTTCAAAAGAACAAGGTGAAAATACAATGAAAAATGCTTGTGGGCTGAGATAAGGACCAGAGACCACTCACCAATTACTGTCTTAGGCAAAACAGCATAGGGAGATTAATATAATATATTGTCTATTACTAACAGACTAGAGTAATGAGAACTTAAAGCAGACTAAAAACAATTTACCCCGATCGGCTGTCTTCTACCTCCTTCCAGCAAGCGGCACAGGGGAATGAGGGCTGCAGTCAGCTCATAAAGGTTTGTGTCTGCTGCTCCTTCATGATCACTCTCTTCCCCTGCTCCAGTGTGGGATTCCTCCCACGGAATGCTGACGTTCCTGAACTGATCGCGAGTGGACTTCCCATAGGCTGCAGCCCTCCAGATGCTACTCCAACATGGCTCTGTACCATGGGGCCCACCCTTCATTTGTGGACTACTCTAGCATGGGTCCCCACAGGCAGCAGCTTCCCCAGGCTTCCTATTTCACCACAGGCTCCTGTCCATGGCTGCAGCTCTGGCCTGGGGCTGCTCCTGCGGGCGCTCTCCAAGGGCTGCGGCCTCCTTCAGGCCTCATCCACGGCTGCACCATGGGCTCCTCCATGGCTGCACGTGGAGATCTGCTCTGCATGGTGCCCATGGGCTGGAGGGGGACAGCTGCTGCACCATGGGCCTCTCCTGGGCTGCAGGGAGCTTCTGCTCTGTGCCTGGAGCACCTCCTGCCCTCCTTCTGCACTGACCTGAGTGTCTGCAGGGCTGTTTCTTTCACAGTTCCTCACTGTCAGTTACTACTGCACAATTGTTTTTCCCTTTCTGTGATCTCCTCTCCCAGAGATACAACCAGCAACCCATATGGCTCACCTCTGGCCAGTGGCAGGTCCCTTTTGGAGCAGCTGGAGCTGGCTCTAATCTGATGTGGAGCAGCTGCTAGTCTCGGCTCACAGAGGCCACAACATAAACCCGGTATAGTATGACATGATATAACTGCAGCTTGTGGATGAATCAGAAAAAACTGTTATGTTAAAGAGACAGGGAGTTAGAAGCAGGTATGCTACTCCAATCACTTAAAATCATTTCCTTGCATTCAGGGTTGCTATTGACCTGCAGTAAGTAACAGGTGATTTTTGTTGTTACCAGATAGGATAAAAAAATAAGGTCCTTTCCACATTTAGCTTCAGTTTAAAGGTTATTGCCTGCCAGTAATATTTCTTAGTTTCTTATATGATTATAAACACAAAAGAGCTTTGAATGACACACAGCGAAAGGGTATATCTGGCTGTCATGTTTTCAGCCCTGATAATATGAAGTGCTTCCTGCATCAGCTCCAAGGCTCATTTCTCCCTGTTATTTTCTTAAAAAGGTTTGCCTGAACCAGTGATCTTTTCTCTCCCTCCAAATCCATTTCCTGAAGAAGAAAAATATACTGAAAAATAGATCTCTTTTCCTAGAAGGTTTTCCCAACGATTAGAATTCGCATTTTGGCCTTGTAAAATATTCTTTGCAGTCTTCCTCTCTGCTTCAGAATGAGGCTCCCTGATGGACTTTGGTAACACCAGAGCATCCCACTCAGTTCCAGCATCTTCGATTCTACAATGTTCTGGTCTCAATAACAAGGAGCTGCAGAGGAAAGGCCCACAACCCTGCTCGTCAGCAGAAAGGAAGAGGCATTTATTTGAGACTTTATCTAATTTCACTGAAGAATAAGATAGATCAAAAGAATTGTTCCTTATATGTGCCACCATTTCTAAAGGAACCGTAAAAGGAATTTAGAGAGCTAGGTCTGATGCACTTTACAAAACTTTGGAGCTACTGAGGTGAATCCACCAAGGTTTTTGCAGAAGGGTTCCAGGTAAAGTCAACAGGAGTGCTGTGGCAGAAACTTACCTTGACAATGAATTACTCTAAGAGCTGTCAGAATAAATTAGCAGTAGGAGCACACAATTTCACAACACTAATATCCTGTCTAAAATATTGTACCTTACAAAACACCATGCCAAATAATAAAGGACAAACATTAACTCTTGTATTGGTGTACCCATATTATAAACTAGTGTGTCTGCTGAAGTAATCCCTACAGAAAAGCCAGACAAATTAAGAGTTCCCTGACTTACATTCCAGTGACTTCAGAAAATGTCTTGGCAACCTCTTTATATGATACTGGTATTTTCATTTTCCCTTTGAGTAGCAGTGGTGAAGGCTAAAATGACATGTGCATTAACTATTATGCTGGGGACGAGGACACTGATTGTCCTTTGTGTATTTCTACTTCCACCATGCTTAAAGAGAGATCCAAGGTCCTTCATTTTTGTTTGTGAGACAATATCCTGCTTGGCCTTGGAGAAATGCAAAACAAGAAATGATGGGTACAGTCTGAAGCAATTTCGAACCTGAAAGAAGCCACACATTTCTAATAATGAAGGTGATTAATGATTTTGCCAAAACATGAGTTATGCTTCAGTAAGATGTAAATTGTTGAACTGAATGAACATGTAACTAGATGGCATTTAAAACTGTGTGATATACAGAAGTTTAGATGAGATGATCTAGTAGTTCCCTCTTGCTGTGTTTCTTCAGAGGTGTAAAGCTGACCATTGGGGCATTGCTTCTGAGAAAACTTTATACGTATTTCCTTGACCTTCTTTTCCCTCTGTCCACAGTGTCTGAAAAACTGCATCTTTCACCTTTTCTGATAATTGATTCCTCATCTGATTTTGCTCCCAAAGCATCACAGCAATTGCAAGTGGTCAAAGTCCTTCCTTCAAGGTCCATGTCCTTCCTTCAAGGATTGTACCATGTTCCAGCCTGCCCTGATTGATAATATTGCCAAATTGCCTGTTACCACTTGTTGGTTTTCTGAATCAGAGATTCTTGCAGGAGTGCATTGTCTCTCAGCATCATTTCCTGAGACACTTAGCCAAGAAAGTTTAGGACACAAGTCAGTAGAAACCTACTGGCTGCTCTCTATTACTCTCTGATGTGTCATTAATTATACAAAGATGACTGAGATCTTTTAGCTATGCAATGTCCAAATCTTGCATTGTTTTCAGGTCTAAGAATTTAGGTGCCAGGAGCCAATTGCCTGCAAAGAAATGGGAAATAATGGAGTTGCACAGTGTGACATTATATTTCTTTGTGTTAGGTAAGAAAAATAGCAGCAAAATTTATCTCCTCCCATAAAAAAAATGTTGAAAAGGCCCAGAAGCATGATGGCATTCAGAATTTGGGACTTTATCTGTCAAGATACAAAGTTTTGACAAATTTTCTGGTCCAGCCGCTTCAAGTCTTTGCAGAAGTCATCTTCTTTTGTCTGCAATTTTAAAAGAGAAGTAAACAGCTGTTTGATTCATAATTGGCCTTAACGAAAACCAGATCATCTTTTCTTACAACAATCAAGAGGGAAAGGAGAAAACGTGGGACGTGTACATTCTGAAGTAAAGACTCCCTTCAAGATGATGGGATTTGCGTTTGAGCTACTGGCCTCATTGATATTTCATCTGTTGTCAAAAGATGATGGACATCTTCACGAATAATTTTTGCTTCTTTTTACCTTTGTCTCTTAGTTCTCCATATGCCACGTAGGAAAATCTCTCATATCTATATTTTTTCAGATACTTTCCAGAAGCTGGTCAAAGCTGAGAAGGGAACCACAGTTTCCAGTGTCTCATGAAGGCTATCTTTCATTACACATGGCTCCAGCCCAGTAAAAACACTGCAGGAACACAGGTGCTAGATGTCACTGAGCTGGCTCATTTGTTTGCCAAGACTCTCTGTTTCCATAGGGTTCTTCTCTGTGCAGATCTGAAGATGTAGTCTGGTCTTGAAATTCTAGCTAGTCACAATACAATCCTTCAAATTAATTGATCTCATTTCCTGCCAGACTTCTGTGCTTATTAGCCAATCTGATGCCAGCTGTAGTTCCTTAAGTACATCAGAAACAAAGGGCAATTATTTCTGGCTAAATTCCAGTAGGCTCATTACCTTCTGCTTCTTTTGAAATTCCCTCTGCAATTATATTCAATAAGATCGTATTTTTTTAAATTATTATTATTTCTTCCTTGTACTGGTTTATGTGTATCTGTGCTCTGTGTGTCATCTTCTACGCCAGAAGTGGCTGCATTTCAGCAACAAAGGAAGTCAGCTCTCTATTTTGAATTTTTGAAACTATTTTGAGTTTTGATTCTGAAATTACCCAGAATTATTATCATCCATGTATAATGCTTACAAGCTCTGCCCAGTGTTTCGGACTACTTAGATGAAAGATGTCATTAAATGAAAAATGTGCTTCTGGAAGTGTCTACATAAGACATCTAGAAGAATGAGCGTTTTAGGTAAGGGTAGCAATCAGTCTGCTAACTGGGAAACTGACTTCTCCACCAAGAACTGGTGGTTAGAACAGTGCATCTCAAAAAAAGATATCCCACCCTTGCAACACTTGGATTTGTTTCCCCTAATAAAATGTATTTTTAAATAAAATATAATGCCTGAATTAGATTTGGCAAGAATGAGGAACACCATGAGTAATTGCATTGCTTCAAGCATGATGGATGCTGCATTGTGCAACATTATATTCTTGAGCTTCATGGACTGTGTACAGGCACACAATGTAATCTATAATTGAACTAAACCATGTGAAAGGGTTTGTTACGAAGCTAATATGGTAATGAGTATAATCTACGAATTTGCTGGGAAAAAAACTCACAACATCATAGGAATATGTTTGTTATCCTCAAGCCACCTAAAAAGCAAAAAAGGGAGGGGAGGAATCCTCATTAAAGTGTGTTTTGAGCTGGATAGTGTTCCCTCACTCCTTCCTTCAGACAGTTTCCGTGGGGCCGGGTAGCTGTCTGCAATTGTGGTGCTCGAGGATGAACTGGACGGAGCGCCTGCTCAGGAGGCAGCAGAGGGCAGTGCAGAGCTAAGGCTGGCTCTGCAACCTGAGTCGTGGCAGTAAATTTTCCTAGTTATTAAATAAAATCATGGGACTAATTTAGCCTCAGAGGAAATTAAACTGCTAATTACATGTATATAAACCACATAAAATGGGCCCAGTTTTTGCATCAAAAGAAAAAAAATGAATAACCCAACTCTGTTACTTGTATTTAAAATATGTAATTATGGTAACGGACAAGACTTTGGGGAGATTTTTTAAAGGTTTTTTGTGCATGCTTGTGCGTATGCATGTATGTGTGTGTTTGTAAGATTGTGTGTCTGTATGACAGAGTGATCTAACCATTTCCACAACCCATCTCCTGCTGAGTAAACAATAGTGCTTTTTTCTCTTTCATTTATCCAAGCCAATGTCTTTATAAATGCTGGATAATATGCCCTTGGGTAACATAAGGGTAAAGCTCTAATTGAATCAGGTCAAGACTCCACACATTATCTCTGATAGCACTTCTTAAAATGTAGCTTCCTCTGTCAGATCATCTGCCTCTGAATCACTGTATTGGAGGTAATTCTGACGTTAAGAAATTAACACTGAGGATCTTATAAATACACAGTTGGAAGAATTATTGGTTGGTGATGTCAAGCTTGCAATGATCTGTTAATAATCCTGATAGTTGTTAACAACCATCTCAGCAAGATCAATTGGATGCCTTATGACTTCTAAATGTGTCTAAGCCTTAAAGAAGGATAAACATCTTGTGTTTTAGATCACATGAAATTCTTCAGTACCATGAAATGTCTATTCCCTTTGTATGCGTGTTTCTTTAAGATAATTGAAAACGAAGACCAAACCACAATCCAAAGGATCAAAGCAGATAATGTTTTTATTGCATGTCTCAGATTCAGCAGCCTGCATGGCTAAACAGTTAGACATTAAAACAGAACTGGGCATTCACCCTTGCATCAGCATCATAAAGCTTTGCTGATAGATGCCTGCTTCCAAGCAAAATGATTGAAGGTAACCTTCAGTCCTTACAGGGGTGGAGGACTTGAGCACTCATGTTCTGATTTTCCTTTATGTCCAGTTAATGTCTCTGACAGTTTCATGCCCGGAAAGACATGCAGTTTGTATCTAAAAGCAGAAGAAAGATACTAAAAATCTTTTAAAAGCATGGAAATACACTGTATTTTCATAGACTAACCCAGGCATTCCATGGATGTCCCACATCTTGCAGTGCAGTCACTGTAGGAACAAAAGACAAATCCCATTGGCACTGTAAGATTGTCAAGGTTATTCATTAGATTAAAAGATTAACATTTAACACTCTTTTGCTCTCAAGTTAAGAAATTTTGCCACCTGCAAACGAAAAACATGACATATGCTCAGACTGAATTCTGGTGGTACACCTCTCATTTATATATATTTTTCAGTTTATTCTTCTAACACTTTTAAAGGTTTCTTGAAAAGATAATAATGATCCATTTTACTTATCCATCAAGAGCTTTGAACTGAGGGCTTTTTTTCCAGAGTATATAGTTAGAGCATTAAGGGCAGTATGGGTAGAGCAGCCAATCAGAGTAATGAGTCTCCACTGCTTGAGAAAGCGAGATTAATCTAAATCAAATACTTTCCACTATGGCAATTTTAACTAATTCCCTCATGAAAGTACAAGAGATATGTGAAACCCCTACCGTCAGCATAAACCTCCTGGTAGGGCTAGACAGGTAATACCTTTTAAGCTTGTTAATGTCTTATCCTGCTGGTTTCTACAACTGACTCAAAGAATAGCTGAGTACTTCTCAACCTGTCATTACAGAGGAGAGCAACTTTCAGCATAGATGTAGAAAGGGTGATTATGTATCATGGCTTGATAATACTGGTATGGCTGCTGTTGTCTGGACTGATGTAATTAATGCTCTTATTAGTTTCTTCAATACATTTGTAATATTTAGATAGAAATACCTGGGGAGGAAGTTCTCTGAAAAGGAAAGGTTAATTTATTTATTCACCTGTCAGGTTTCTGTTGAAACTGTCTAGGCTTAACATGGGCAGATCTCTTCTCAAAGGGCACCTGGCTGATGTAGTAACAAGTGTTTTATGCGAAGAAGGTGGAAGAGCTACCATGAAAGCTGGCCTAGCTTAGCTGCAGCTCGTTCTATTATTGCTGGAGGAACAATTTCTATTTGGCTATGTAAATACAGTAGAAAAAATGCACACTTCTCAATCATAGTATTTTACGAGCTCTGTGCACTAGTCTCAGCAGTTATACAGAAACAACAGTTGAGCTATAGTGATTGCAGGGAAACAGTTGATCGCAGCATGAACTGATGATTGAGCACATGATGGAGAGGTGTGGCTGGCCCACGAAACACCAGTAACGGGGTGGGCCCCTGTAGCTGGAAGGGGTGGACCTGGGGCGGGGTTGCCCCGGGTTTAAATAAGGGCCAGCCAGAGAGTGCTCAGAAAGCAGAAAGAAGTTGAAGCAGAAACAGCGTATGAGAGGAGCTGAAGAAAGAAACAGAGGCAGCTCAGTGAGAAGCATGTAGTAGCAGAGCCAACAGTAGAAGATGTGAAGCAGAACTCCCAGCTCTGAGATGTGACAATTGGTGCAGTTCTGTGAGTTTGGACTTTTCTGGTACAATGATTTACACCAGCTAAGAATCTGTCTTTATTCCTCTAAGGTTCTTCTGATCAATGTTAAACAAAAACTCATGTAAGAAACCTTTGTTATTAATATTTTGAAAGGTCTTTGCAAATCTGAACATTAGAAATAAGGAAGCAAGAGGCTAGAAAATACATATTCAGAACCACGCAGCCAGCAAAATTAAGAACCTATGCTTGATCTAATGACTTTCCGTATTCCAGAAAAAATACAGGATGCTTGTCCAGAAGAGAAGAAGAAGCACAGGATGCCTGACAAAAACTAATAGTGCTGATTTCATCTTGGTGGAAAATTCTCTGATTTCTCCACCTGTTTGTGTTTTCTTTTTCATTTGGTTTGTTTCCAGTCCTGACACAACAAAACAACTCCCTCATGACCATGGCTCTTCTGATGTTGCTACTGGGTTCCTCTACTAGTAAAAACTGCTGGGGTAGTGTGTAGAGCCACCAAGGAAGGAAGTGCTTACATTTTATTTTGAATGGCTTCAGATTTAAAAGGAAAATAGAGAACTGATTATTATTCTTTTTTTTTTTTTGCTCCTATTAGCAATGAATGATGTTATCCCCAGGTTCTCTGGTTATGTTTTTGTGGTACAAAGGTAATTGGAGTAGAGCGTTCTGGAGCTGTTGTTGTTTTTCGTTCTGTTATTGCTAGAGACAACGTCTCATGATCCAAAAGAAACTCTGTTACGGATACTTTAATAATAATAGTACAGAACTTCCATGCTAAAAGAAAAGGTATTATTAAGCACCTAGCAATTTAGCAAAGTAAACTCTCAACTACTGGATATTGTATCAGTGTTTTGCAGAAGAAAAGATTTAGCCTTGAAACTGTGCAAGACTTTTTGTCTTCTATCAACCAGCCTGGCTCTTGCAAAGGTGTGAAATAAATCAGTCTTTGCCTCTTGGAGATCATGGCTGGACAGTAAACAGAATGGGAAAAACTTTAAGACTAACCTATTTACACGTGTATGTTCTAACTCTATTAAGAATTCATGCTGTATCTCCCTCCTTACTGAGTAAAAGCATTCATAAATCTGCTCTGAACATTTAAGTACTACTTAAATGCAATGTTTTCTGTCAAATGTCCACGATCAGTTTCTTCCTTTGCCTTATAATGCTTCCAGGTGTAGTCTGCTTAAAAAGTAGATGTTGCATTGAAACAGATCCATAATTAAAGTTAAAATCTACAAACAAGCTGCTTGGACCGTAAAAATCTGAAGTTCACAGGAAAAGAAGGGTATCAACAACAAGACACTGAAAATCTTCAAAATAAGAATTATCTGTTGCTTTCTTGGGTAACCTATATTTTTGGATAATAAACTCCCTGGACTCAACATATTAATTCCTGCACATATCTTGGGTTCTTTTTCTGAGTTCCTCTGAGGAAAAAGAGAATCCTTCCACCTAGTAGTTTGGTCACAGTCTGCTATGAAATATCTTGAAAAGTAGTAATAATTTTTTCCTCCCAGTACCCTGATGCGCTGGTGATCTGCTGTGGTTTTGCCTAGGGAGAGTTGAGTCAGGTGGAGCTGCTGTGTTCACTTCATACAGCCCACCTATGTCCTGGGATCAACCTCCTTCATTCCTCTCAGGCTAGTTGAAGTGAACTATTATTTAGGAGTCCATAACACCTCATAAATGACTTGTTCTGTAAAAGACTGAATTATGTTCTTTCAAACAGCTAGGGGCAAATCATTACACTGGAGGGAGACAGCAGGACAAATCCATGTGTACTGCGTTTTAGTAAGAAACAGGAAGAAAAATTAAGTGAATCCAAGTGGAAAAAGATAATTTAACATAAAAGGATATCTCTTTCTGCATGTCAGATGGTATTGCAGGGTAAAAGAAACAAAGACCATAAACCTATATTTCTTTTGATATAGATACTGCTTATTTATGCTTTTAAATGTAACTTTGCTAACGGAGAAAACTAGATGACAGAACTGGCACATGCCAAAACAACAGAAACTTCTAGCGTGTGTAAGATCCATTTCAGAGAAAACATGATTTTCCATTTCTAATCACAGAATTCAAGATAAGAGAGAACTTAGACAAATGTAAAAGGCTATGGAATAGATAAGTTTAAAATAAATATTCCAGGGTAAATATATCTTGGGAATTAGGACAATAAAGTTGTGATACAAAACAAAAAATTCAGATATCTTTTCTGCCAAAATTGTTTGAAGGCTTGCTCAAGTAAGTTGAAATGCTTAAAACAGCAGTTTTACAACCTGAATATTTTCACAAAAAAATAACAACAACAAAATAAAAAATATTTGTATGACATCAGTAGCAATAATTATGTTTTTCGGTTTGTTTGTTTTTAACAAATAGCTAGCCTGGTTTGTAACGTGGAGTATAAAGATGACATGATAGGTCCTCCGTATTACTGATTCTTCAGACAATGTAGAAATGTGCTCTCAGGACATGTGACCACAGACTACCCAAACTGTACTGAAACTGAGTATTTTAATGACAAGTCATGAGTAACAGACTGAGAAATTCAAGTCTTACGGAGTGAATATAGGTTTTCAATAAAACACTTATTTTACTCCTTTAATTTTCTTACACCAGTCTATGAGCTATTTCCTGGTCAGGGTTAGATCTTTGCTAATTTGAAATCCAAGGAAGAAAGATTTCTCTCTTTTTGCACCTGTGCAAACTCCTAAATATTCTGGCATCTATGGCTATTCTGCAGATGAAATGATCAAGAGTGTTGCGGTCAGCTTGAAGACAAATGTTGGTGACCTAGAATTATATTGCTTATTAGACTTCCAAAATGAAGTCTCCCTCTCACTGGCTGTGCTTGTGCTTCGTGGTTAAATGGTTCCTGGTAACTGTTCCTGACTGGTGAACAGTGGGCAAACATTGTCCTTGAGTTTTGTGGTGCTCTGAACGCTCATGAGGGACTAGGTGACTGTTGGATCCTGCTTTTTCTCTTCTGCACATGTTCCTGCTGAAACCAGATAAAACTCATAGTGGCGTGGTGGTTACCTTTGGTCACTTCTGATGACAAAATTAACCCCAAATCCAGAAATGATGCTTGAATACATTGCTAAGTATGGCAAGCCCACACAAGAAAAGGAAAGATCATGCCCTCATCTGAATCCTTACAAAGTGCACACAATCGTGCATACACAACAATGTATGTTCCAAAAGTCAAACAGCAGCCATGGCTTTTGTCCCAAAGGGCAATGAAATCAGCTGTCCTGGCTAGCACCCAACATAGGACACACAGAACAGCTGCTCCCTGTCTATCCCAACACAAGGGCTATCTGGAGGCCACTGTTTCCCTTTTGCCTGAATGTCTGCCTCCAGAGTCTGTTTCAGGGCCCTGACATACTCTGTTCTCCAGTCAGCCTCACCTCTCTGAGCTCAGAGAACAGACATGTATTGCATAGTACTAAAGTAAATTTCTGCACTCAAGCATAAGAATATCTTCCTGTTATCAAGTACAAACAAGCTGTCTTGTACACAACAAAGTATGGCTGGTTGTAAAGGGTAAGCTATGAAAGCCACCCTGGGCACAGAAGTATGAGAGAGACTATTAAAAACAGGAGAATGTGTTCACATTTAGACCAATATTCATCAGTTGTAATGCAGAGAAATTAGGTTCCAACTAATGAAGAAGAGAGCTACGTTTCTCGTGTCTTCTTGCTTTCTGAGAAAAAAAGGAGAAAAAAACCTTCCCTCAAATATTATGGATCTTGATTGCCATTCCTAGCACTAACATTGCCATTCCTAACACTGTATTTTACATCCTTTGTGAGGTCCCTCTTACGCATATCTTGATCTACTTCTTGCTGAGTTAACTGTCTCACGTTGCCCATTGCTGAGATGAAGGGCTTTTATCACCTCTAAGTAGCATAAACGTGTGAGAGTGTAGGCTATGTCAAGTAGGATGATAGGTAACATACGCTATAAAACATAGAACATCCATATGCTTTGTATGATATAACTGTGATGCTCTGTGATGCTCTCTTGGCTGGAGATGGACCTCTAATGTTAATGTAGTAAAGACAGTTAAGGCTGGGCATTATAATCGGAAGGCTGTAATACACAAGATAAGCACAATAGCAGTGTAGATGAATAACAAAGTATTTCAATAGGAACATAAATTTGGTTCCAGCTATGTCTCACGTAAATGAAAAATAAAACAGTTGAAAAGATGACTTATATAATAATTTACATTCTGAAGCCACAGAAATAGAATTGTTTTTATTTCTATGTCATACACTTCAGAATAAACCTCCCCGGTCATGGACTGATAAAAAATAGTATGAATTTGTGTTACTGACTGCAAAGATTGGGTATCTGAGCAGATGGAGGGAAATAAAGCATGCAAATTAAAAGAGTTAGTTGTTTTTCTCTTTTCTTTCTGTCTTTTTTTTCTTTTTTTCCCAAACACAGAATAAACATATTCTTCAGAAAATTGCCTAAGATGTGAACTGATTGATTTTGGAGATAGAAGGAGAACAGAGAATGTCTCTCTCTAGATTTTGGTCTGAATCTTGAAGTATTTAGAATAATTCAGTGCTGTAGGGGATTGGGGATAGCTGAGCAGAATTCCTCCCCTTTCACATCTTCAGTAAGAGAAGCAAGATCCAGGAACTGAGTGAACAATGCTAATTGGAGAAGGCAATTTAGATGTGAGATCAAGAATACAAGCTATCATCCCGTATATGAGTAAAGCAAGTCTATATCTTTTTTATCTATAACTTTCTTTATCTTTTTTTTTTTTTTCAGAAAAAAAAATGTGCTTTTTTTCATGAGAATCCAAAGTATGCCATTATTTTCAGTATTCAGAGGAGGAAATGTGTGAGTTATTGTTTGTATTCTTTCACCGTTACCTAGAAACAGTTGAATTCTTGGGATTATTTTTCTTTTTCTGTGACAAAAACATTTCTTTCTAACTGTGTCTTTTCTAATTTCCCTGTCTGCATAGCTTCATATCCCAGAAAAGTAGTGTTTTTCCTACAGTTGTAAAATTCAGAAAATATGGAGGCTTTTTTTTTTTTTTATTGATGAAACTGTGGCCCAGACAACCAAGTCGTTTTTCCTAAGATTACATAAGAAGTCTTTACCAAAGCCAGAAACATAGATGACAAATCTTGAGTCTCAGTTCCATGTCTCAATCACATAACAATTCTTCCTGCCCTATGCTGCATATGTTAGAGTTGTAACTAATCGCTAAGTTCACATCTTATGAGAAGCAATAAATAAATGTGTGTTTCCTGAATGATTGAAATCCCAACTTTCAATCTCAATGGGTAAATATGGTGAACATCAACTTACTCTGAGTAGTTTCATCAGGCATGATTGATTTGATAATAGGTGGGTTTCATTTTAATATCAGTGACAATGGAGGTAAAGGGGAATAGGAGAGTGGTACGATATATCAGGTATTTAACAAAGACAGCCTGAAAATCAATAATAATCCTTCACTGGTGGCTGAAATTTTCAGACAAGTTAAGCAGACGAATAGCCCATAATGTCACTCAGTAGTATTAGTCTATTCGTAGGCTCACTCTTCCAGTAAATGAGAACTGTTGTTGATTAAAAATCCATTCTAGGGATGCCCACCAACATATTAAGTAGTTCTCATCTTCCTAGTGGAATGAAAGCATTATTTTCTCCCCTTTTCAGCCTTTATTCAGTACTGTTGATCTCCCTGTACGCTCTGCTTTATCTTTCTAATTTCCAGGAGTTACCCAGCATGAAATTTTGTATGTCCCACCAGTACCACATGGCCATCAGTCTCTGCAGGGGGAGGACTGCTCAAGTGCCAAATCTTCCTTTTATCGCAAGCTAGGCTGTGCTTTGAAATATTCTTTGAAATATTTAGGGGACATCCATGATAATACCAAATTCCTGAAGAAAAGTATTATCTATGAGATCCACTGAGATAAAAGCCAAATATTTTGATCTTTTCACACATGACAAGTTCTGGCACAGAGCTGCAATGGAACTTGCTCAAATACACCCGTAAGAACTGTGATAGGACAGGGAATGAAACTGTGTCATACCAGTGCCATGATCACTGCATGGGCTATTACACCCAAGTACGTCCTAAGACTTCATAAGCAGAATTTCCCATACACTTTATTGGGGGAAAAGAAAATAGAGAAAATGTACATGGCTAGCAAGACCCAAGTACAAAACGTTCAGAGCAATTGTAGAAAGATATTTTTCTAGGGTAAAAATAAACATTGACAACCACATTTTCAAAGTGAAGTGTATACTTCACTTGACTACAACAGATTTTCAGCTATAAAAAGGAAATGGCATGTCCCTCTGGTTGAGGAGGGGATGGTCCGGGAGCGTCTGGCTGGGATCAACGCACACAAATCCATAAGCCCTGATGGGATGCATCCATGTGTGCTGAGGGAGCTGGCAGAGGTGATTGTCAAACAGCTCTCTATCATCGTTGACAGGTCTTGGAGAACGAGAGAAGTGCCTGAAGACTGGAGGATAGCCAATGTCACTCCGGTCTTCAAAAAGGGCAAGAAG